>VNWY01000311.1:0-54428 GCA_009869845.1 Pseudachorutes palmiensis
AAAAGTCTCCCGTACTTTTGGCAATACCGGGAATTCTACTGGAGCAAGGTTTTGATTGTCCGGACGCTGTCTCTCGAATGCCATTCTTTGCCATCATCTGCACAAGTTGCATGCTGATGGGTCTCATATTTACAAATGCGTACAAGAGTGTTGTAATAACGACAATATTTGCACCGCTTCCGAAAATATACATGACAGAGTTTGCAGACATCTTGACACACAATGTAACTTATTCGTATGCAAATTACTATCCTTTTACGGATGAAGATGATGTTCATGGGATAATGCTCCTTAATTAAGACTTTTACGCCCAAACGAAGAAACATCCACATGAAAGTCACAGTTACAACTCGCAGCTGAGCTATCTGAAAAATGCACTTCGTGTATACTACGCTGCCCCATTTCTGTATGCACTTCGCTACGAATTCAATATGAACTTGGGATCGAATCGAACATTTCTGGAGAGACTTAAGGATAGGCTTGACATTCATTGGAAAGTTGGCTTTGACGAAGCTCCTCGCGCTACAGTTGACTGTGATCATTGCTCCATTTATTGCGCTTGAATCAAACTTGTTTGGAAGTCTTCGAGCAAATTGGATAAAACAGGAAAAGTCCGAACAGGATTTTTGGCCAAGTACACAATGGACAGCGAAACTGATGAGATTTAAACTCGATAGTGTTGCTCGATCTACTTACTTACATATCTAGATTGCCCTACAGTCCAGGCTTGTATAAATTTTGGAATCAATTACTTATGAGACGCCCAGGTCAACCAGAGGCGATTCTGCCAGCTCATCTTGCCAGCCCTATTCCATCGTCGCCTGTCGCGTTTAACATGAAATCGAATGTTGCACACTTGTTTCTGCTCCATATTATTTGCCTCGCCGTATGTATGTCAGTGTTCCTTGCAGAACTATTTTGCCAATATGCTTGTATTTCTAAGCTTTACAATCTTATATTAATCTGTTCAAAGCAGATCACATCGTGCGATTCAACTCTTAATTATAGTTATCTACAACACCAATTTCTAACGTACATGGATGGGGACTATTTTCACATTGACAAAGTTTCAATTTTCTAACTCTTAACTTTTTTAGTCTCTGGATAACCAAAATTTTTTAAGCTGGAATGCTGCGCTGGACTTTATATGGCAAAATATGCCTCGAACCCTTAAAACACGAGCGTCTGTTTATGACCATCCTCATAATATTTCGTCCACAGATTCAGATTAATTGAATATCCCCCCACATAAGAATGGTTCAATCAATGGTTCAATAACTCCTGTGAGCTTGTCATTTTTTGAAGTTTAATTAGAATCTGTATAGCACTTCCTAATTCCAGTGTAGTGTTAAAGATCAAAAGGTGTGAGGAGATTAAATTACCGTTGTCAACTTTCACTCACTCATGCACCCAATTAGCAACGGAAAGGAACGGAAGCCTGCTCGCTTCAGTATGGAAATGAAGTCTGACAAGTTAGAAAATTTCAAGGAACACCACTCGACACTCTTCCCTTAACTACTAATTTGTCAAGCAATTTCTTATCCCCTTTGTTCCAAAAACACACATTTCAGTAGACAACAAACCATGTTCATAAATCAGACTTTTTATCTGCCGCAGTAACTTTCTCGCATAATTCTTTCTGTCGTGTATACGTTATCGTTGGTTTAGTTATTCAAATTGTCCATTTTGTCACTGCTCAACTTGCAAGTCCTATGCTCATCACCAATTGTTTTGTTTTTATTAAAATTGTACAATGATAACGTCATCCCGAAGGGATATGACCATGAATTTGTTCAGTATATTATTTCACTAATCGAATATATCCCTTTCTATATGAATCTGACTCATAGTCGCTTGATCACCTCTATTATTAGTGGTAACAAGGAAATGATCTTAATGTGTTTTAGACTTGGTCCTTTTGTTTATTACATTAAGGAAGAGCTGACTAACTCATCATTGACACGTTCCAACAAGAAGCAACCTCAGGATTTTACGATCCCTTCGTACATTCCGTTCCCATTGGAATCAAATCCAATTTAGAGCTTGCAGAGGGAAGATCCATTTTAAATCGCCGCCGAGGTTGGTTTCAATAATCAATCATTTGATTTCTTAACCTCTTAAACATGGTCTTGTAAACTGTGCATAGTTATACAGAAATTAGGAATTTCCTTTTGCCCTAAAGATTATTCTTAGAAAGAGTGATTCCCTTCTGCTTTTTCCCTAGCAGATACTATGTCTGGAAAGGATGGGTCGCTTAACAACAATTTATTCTGGAGAGGAGTGAGTGATTCCCTGGACAAGGCCCTTGGGACAACCTATGACGCTCCGAAAGAGTCCAAGATTCGAGGGACCCTTCATGGAACGTATCACCAGGCGCAGTACTGGATGACCGGGAACCAGAGAGAACATGAGAGAGCCAGGGACCAATGGAACAACGCATGGGGTGGGGATACGGACAATTTGTCTAAATACGATGCTGCGAAGAAAGATGCTGAGAAGCAAGATTCTGCAAAGAAATGAATTCATCTCTATCTTTTCGTCGATATTATTCATGCACATGAAAAAAAAACTTTTTGATTTTGAGATCGTAAGTAAAGAGCTTAGTCGAATTCAATAAAAGTTCACATTAATAAAAGGCTTCAGTGTCTACGAAAGCTCTTGGTTGATTTCAGTATGGATTTGTTGTTGCGAACAGCATCCTAGGTTCGTTGCATTAGCATAACAAGCTGTAAGCCGCTCCATTGTGGGAATGGTGAGGGAAACGACGCACGACGATAAGATCGTTAGCAGCATCTCTTCCTTTGAAGACTTTCCCCGCTTTGATTCTCGAGGATTGATCAGAAGGTGTTTTTTACGGTCCCTTAATGATGCTCTTTCATTAAATTGACATTTAAAGTCATTTGGGATCTCGTGGAGTGAGACCCTTTTAGTAAGTCCATGAAGCTTCGCTGACTACGAAAAAGGAAGTAAAGGTTGAGAGGTGGACTAATGATCCCAGCAGTAGTACAGAGACTAGACGCTGTGCTTAATTACAAAACAAGATAAAAAAGGGCCTTTTGGATTTTGAGGACTGAAGAGGCCCTTCTCCTTCTTTCTAATTAGAGACGTCGTCCAGTCCTTAGCACGCGCAGGCCGCTCTTCCAACTGCGGCGATGCTCCTCCAAATATATTTCCTTTCAATGAAATTCTCATTGACGCTTTTTCCACAGGAAAATCAGCGTCACTCCTCATTCAGTTCCCATATTGGTTTTTCCTTTGAGGTGAGGAAATCCTTCTAGAGCTTCTGCTTCAGTGGCTGAATAAGGTAGATTGGGAATCGTAGAAGTGATATCCCTTGGGCCCTTTGATGTCGACAACCCTTATAAGGAGAAAGTTATCTGTATCTTAGCCACTAGGGCAAAAGAGACGAATGACCCTTATCCAGAGTGAACGTGTAATTAGTCAAAGAGGGAATGCTTGTCGCTGGAAGCACTGCTGTCATGGTTTGTTCCTGTGTGTTTTCACAGACGAAGAGAAACAATATTTTAGTGACAGTTGCCAGTATGCATCAACAAGGAAATCTCTCCCAGTCTTGGTCGTGTTTCTCGTTCTGGATTCTGAGCTACAGAACTTGGGTTTTAATATTTTTCATTCCAATGGATTCTTCCATTGGGTTCGTATTTGGCTTTACCCTTTTGTAGTCTTATTTACATACACATGTCATCAAACATACTCAAAATCCAGCCAATCACAACAGAACCTTTGCAAAGTTTTCATGTTTACAGACGTTGATATTGGCAGAGAAAGGAGAGTCCTTCTATGCCTCTAGGTTGTTGAAATCCGTTGGAAAGTCATTTGGTCTAGGATACGACGACCTTTTCATTGTCCTGCTGAGAAAAGAAACTGGGAGATGAGGATGATTGGATGAAGAACTCTGATTCCCGTCTTCATTCAATTCATTTCGAAATGGAAAATGGTAGGAAAATCCTTTCGTCTGAGCCTTCTCTTATGCTAATTACTGGTTGATGGGCTCTTCAAGAACTCCGAATGAGCCTCTTTCCCTTTCTCCGGACAAAACGAAGATACGAAGGACTTTCTCCTTTCCCTTTCACTGGGATTCTAAAAGCCCATTCCACTCCACTTAACATTCAAGAACTCCGAGGAAGAACGTTCTCAAACAATAAATGGAATCTTTGCAAACATGACGAAGAAGACTCCATTGTAAGCAGTAGGTCGTTGGAAGCGAATGTCGTCCCATTTTGTACACATTCTTCAAGTAGTACTGCACGGCTACATAGCCGCACTATCTCTTAAAAGATCATGACCCAGTAACAACTTTTTTTGCTACGTATAAAATGAATTCAATTGAGGATTACTCAATTATAAATTTTTCCCATTTGACATTAATTTGAATATATAGAGGATAGGAAGAACTCATTAAAAATAAAAGTTAATTCACGACCTAGTAAACACGCTCTTTATCCCAAATGAAGTCTCCGAAGTCAATAAGAAAATGGAAGAAGTTGAGAAAGAAGTCGAGTGGAAATTCAAACTCATTTCGATCTTTTTCTTCTCCTGAAAGACGCCCTTTGATTCTTGAATCCTTCAATGAAAATGAAAATCCTGATTACACTAAATTAGCTTTCATCCAGCGTTCAGCTCTTCACGATTGATCCAACTACGGGGAAAGTCACTTGTGTGTTAATTTTCATGGCGAACTCATTTGACAAATGACGTCTACGCGAACCCCGTAACACGGCCAAATGACCTCTTTCCCATTAGCCATAGAATTACACTTTATTCCCGTCCTCTCATTTGTTGGCAGAGTGTGTGCTCCACTTGTATTGAGACCAAGAGACCTCTTCAAAATTATAAAGTTGATCTCCTTTGTCGGGGTGAAAGTGAGTTTTCTCCACCAGCGGCAAAAGGGAGGGAAGTTTGACGAAGTGAAAGAGGAAGATATGGAAATGATGAGGAACGGTTCACTGATTCACCTCACGCATGACCTTTCCTTTCTCACAAAATCTTATACGGCAGACGGTTCTTTTTGGATTTTTGGCATTTGATTTGATGCCTTTTACTAGTGGGAAGAGTCATTTGATTTCAGATAACTTTTTCTCTGAATTTATATGCGGCAATGCGTTTTTCCACCATGGTAAGATACTTGACGCGACGACAGTCACTTCCAGCTCGCCAAGTCCATACGGCACATAAGGATCTTCCCATTCATCTCAAACACACCTCACAATCCCCACGCAAATCAAATTCCACTCAAAGATCCCAGGAGCAAAACAGCAAGTATGGATGACAACTAGAATATATAGTTGTTGCTCCCTTCAGCGCCAGAGTTTAAATTCCCACCAATCAAATCAGAGACAGGAGAAAGCATCGAAGCTCAACACGATTTCATATTTCTCGCATCAACTTCCATGCCAGTCAATGCTACATGAGAATTCGAGAGTTTGAAATCAGATTTAAATTCGGATCTCGTGTAATTGTGCTAGGGGCAAATTTAATATTCCATAATGGAAAACTGGATGAGAGAATCTTTCTAATGCACATGGAAGGGAGCGTGTGTCTTCAAAATCTCTAGAAATTTCGATATATATATTTTCCAGCTCCGGAACCAATTCTGTGTGTTGAACTTTTTAGAAGACGATTTATTTCTGAATGTCTCTAAGGGCGTCTCTGATTCCTTGGAGCCATTCCCATCCAGTTGGATGGAAATGAGTCAATTACTCGTTCCAGATTGGTCTGCCAACTGGAAATGAGGCACAAGAAGCCCCTACTTCCATTCCAAAATTCTTTCAGCTTTTTTCCTTATCCCGAAATCTTCAGCAGCAAAATACGAGGTACAACCCCAACACAAGTTGCTGGGGTAAAAGTATTTTTCAAATGGAGAGGAACATGAATTTGTTCTGCTGACGTCGTCGTGGCTCGTAATCCCACGAATACATGGAAGGAACATGTTTTTCGCATCATTTGCCATCTACTTTTTCACAAAAGTAAAGATCACTCCCCTCATTTGACGTTACAGAAATAAAAATAAGTCAGCCTAGCAGAATTTAAGAAGCCAACTTTCCAGGATTCTACGCATCATTGAAAAGTCAAGACAGGAAGCGTTCTGCTCTTCAACAAATCTCTTGAGACTTTCGATATAAGGATTCCTCCTTCCGTTACTTCACTTTGTCAAGACAATTCAAGTCTTTAATTTTATTCAATTTCTGAATTCTTCGCTCTCTCATTCATAATTGTTCATTCATCAAATCTTCACTTTCAATTTAGCTTTTCCTCAAGGCAACCCTCCCACAGCGACTTGGCCAAACCAATCGGCTTATGTTTTCCTTTCTCCTTCATGACTCTCATGTAGCAAAGAATTGGATTCTGTGTAGATTTGACAGAAATCCGAATACACGAGGGATTTGTGTTATGAAATATAAGGACAATGGATGTCATTCCATTATGGAAACGTGGGGACTTAGAACTCTACCACGATACGAAACCAAGGACACCCGGCCCGTGTGTCTCCAGAGAGCCAAAGGAACAATTTCCTCCTGTCAAGTCTCTCCTTTTGTCTTTTCGCCGGGGAGGTAAAAGTCGCTTTCCTTCCTTTCTCCACCAGTAATTCTACAAAGGGCCAGAAATCCTTTTAAAGTTATGAATTTCCTTTGACTGCCTAACCAGTAATAATATTCAAAAGGGACACATAGGCCCGTGCCCACCATTACATTTTACCAGTCCATTACAAATTGCTATTATGCAAAAGAAATTGAGAGACTAAATGTTACGATACGAAGTGGTGTAAATCTCCGGATGACGACGTGGATGAGAGACACTCATACATAAAGGCACACCAATTTAACTTTCATCTTTCCCTTCTCTAATATATTTTATACGGAAGACCACTTTCTCTCTGCTCTCTCCACCGTCTCACTTTTCGCTCCAGGCTAGAAAACTAGACGTCAAAATGTTATCATCGCCCATTTCTAGTCTGACTTTGCATCCTCATCTATAGCGGAGGGTGTTGGACTTCCGAATCCACTTTGTACTTCTAACCACTACTGCAGAACCAGTCAATTGCGCAGCCCAACTTAAGAATTTGAGAGAGAGAGTGCAAGTTAATTCAGTAAACGAAGTTCTCTTGCTGAAATGAAATCAAGTTAGACGTATACAGCTTTATAGCCTCTAACTCCATCACCACAAATTCCTTCATCCACCAATCCCATGGCAAGGCGTCGCTTACTTTCACTTTTTGTTAATAACATTCTGCCCACATACTCTCAGCGCATTAAAACAATTAACCTCTAACGTTTAGTTGTAAGTTACAACACATCCACGATGCTCACGGGGATTTATCTCGTTAGTCTCTTCAGGAAATGTAGCAGTGACAGACTGTGGGGGAGTAGCACTTCAGCGATGACGCTTAAGATAAAAACTCCACTTTTCTTTGTTGCCCATTTTTTACCTTTTAATCCTCCACTTAACCTTAAGAGTTCAATTTCAAAGATAAACATCTTTGGTTATTGCAAAATGACTTTAGTGTAATGACCCTTTAGCTTGTGCTTTAGAAATATTAGTCATGCGCCACTTTCTTCTGGCAATGAAGAAACTAATTAGAGAGGCTGGGCGCTTTGTCAAAACAAAGTTTCTAAGACCGGGCATTCCCAATGAGTCCCTAAAGAGTCATTCGCGAAATCCCGCTACCACAATCAACAACGCGCCAAGAAAGTTCAAAGAGCGCCTTATTCGAAAACTCCAATGAATAATTTTTAGGGAGGAGACGAGATAACAACACTTGCACTGTGCACAGAAAACTTTCAATATAAGTTTCCCAGATGGGCGGAGCTCATCTGTGGACCTATAAAAGCAACTGGACTTGTTTTCTGAACTGGATAAATGGCAAGAAGGCAGGTCCTGTGTGTGTCCTTTTGTTCTAACACTGCCGTAAAAGGATATGCTATAGATTTCTTATAGTAAAAGTCGAGTTGACTTTCTCTCATTCGGTGGAAGTCCTTTGAAGATCCCTGGTTTGTTTTTGTTTGATTCCGATGAAATGAAGAGGAGAAAGTCTGTGGTCCGAAGAAGGGAAAACCAAGTCTTTCCAGATAAGTTCCCGGGATTATTCTACCCGCTCTTTGTTTCCAGGCTAGAGTTCATCGGGTAGGCGTCGAGGAAGAGGACTTTCTGTACGCCTTTTCTCTTTGTTTTCCGTTCTTGCCCTGGATATAAACTCCTCATCCGAAGGTCTCATAACAAAGAAACTCAACTTAGAAATAAGCTCCGCCGCAACACTTAAACTTACTTTCACCATTTCTAACATTAGATATAAAATGGAAGTTGACAGTGGAGTAGGGGAGATACTAAAAATCGAAGACTTTATAACCCTTGGGCATGAGATACAGGAAACTACGAATTTCAGTTGGCAGAATTACTCTCTCCACATATCTCCAAGATATGCTTAAAATTCAACAAAATGAAATTTCATTTCTATTCCAGACATGTTCCAACATAAGGAGACTCCTAGGATCTGGGGCACGCGAACATTGCTCCGGAATTGCGTACACGCTGTAGCCAAATTCGTTGTCAATTTTACATATACAGAACATCAAATTCAGTTATGCTTTTCTTTTGACAAGGACAAATATTTGAAACCCACAATTTAAACTCTAGGGCTTAAAGTTTAAGCCACTGCTCTGACTTCTCATACAAGCATTTCTTCATGTTTATACTTTGCATGAAAATTCAACCTGCGGATCTAGTTTTACGGGTAGCGTGGGAGTAATTCCTAAAAATTTAAAATTCTGTTTTAAGGCTCTCATCATCAGTTTGAACTAAACACTTGAAGGATTTTGAGCTCGAGCATAATCTCAAGTGTAGTAGCAGAGAAGTTTCATTTGAAATCTATTTATAAATTTCCCATCTTTCTATCAGAATTTTCAATCCTAATCCATTTGAGAGGATTCTAATCCACTTACTCCTCTTTTACTCCTCTTGGCCCTTTCAATAAAATGCCATTAGATGGCCCACAAAAACTTCGATTCTCAAATTCAATTTTAACTTCACATTATCAAAGCCTTTTAATTCAATTGGACTGGAAAGGAGGATCCCATTCAGCTTTTTATACGAGTGGGTACATTGTATAAAACCAAGTTTTTCAAAATGAGACAAAAAATAGAAGATGGAGAAGTGCTTGTAGTACCAAACGCTTTAGAGTTTATTAGAGAAATTTAGAAAAAGGGGTTTCCCATGTAGCAAAACAATAAAATAAATTTCAAATAAGGGAAAGAGTCCAATTTCTCTTCAAATAAAATAATTTGGTGAGACCCTTGTTTTTCCTTCTCCTTGACCACACTTTCTCCAATAGGAAAGTCTCCAGGAAAAGCACTTGCTCAAAGGAGGATTTATCTTGGCCACTGGATTCTGGGACTTTGGATACAGCAGCATACAAGCGCATTTTCTTTCTGACTCTGTCGACTCCTCCAGGAATAATCTAGAGTGGGAGAGTGGGTAAAATGGAAGAGTACTCGAGGAATCCATTAGACTGAGACGCGCGGACTTTTAACCTTACTGTGTCCCACATCCCGCTCTTTTATTACGCGTTATTCCACATACTGCCATTTCTAATGTCATTTACATGAGCGGCGGGTGGAGGGAAAGAGATTTTCCAAAACCATCTTCTTCCCGTTGGATGGCTCATCTGGAGATAAAGGTAATTTCATTACCCATCTCCTCCATGCTTTGAACAAGCGCCACTTTTCTAAAAAGAAAAAGAAAAAAAAAATTCACAAAATGAGACGTTTAGGATTCAAAATGCGTCTACTCTCCTTTTACAGAAGGGCGTCGGGGAAAGTGGACTTTTAACGAAGATTAGATAGTACAGTTTTACCAGATTCACGTTTGTTTACTTGTTCCAGTCATCTACGCTTTGGAAAACGCTCAACCATGTCAGGATAATATGATGCCAAGACGCCCATCAACTTTCCTAAGGCATCTCTCATAACTGGCAAATTAATTTTTCATTTTAGAATAAAAAAAACCTACAAGAAGATGACTCTTCTCTGCTTCAATTCGCATTAATCATTCCCTGCACCTGCTATGGAGTGTGGCCTGAAAGATAAAAAATTGCGTCTTTTGACACTATGCAAATGACGAGTGCTTAAATTCATCCACTGGGAGGAAATCTCTAATGTCACTCGCCCAATCTGAACCTCATCTGTAAGAAGGCCTGGATCCGATTAATTATTCAAACTCTCGTTCCGGAACAGAAACAATGATCATTTTCCGTTTTCTTGCAATGAAAAAATTAATAGCTCACATTTGCTATGTAATAATTCAACATCAGGGAATTCTCTTCTGGCTCTGGCGACTGTAGCAAACTACCCACTCACCCTCTGTCACACTCCATTATCCATTCCTACTACTCCTTTTTGATTCTCCCGCGCATTCCACTAATCTAAACAACACAAGACATACCACACCATGAAGCGGAAGTGTGTCTCTGCCTCTAAAACTCACAAGCATTTATTCTGAAAATCCCATGGCAGATTTAGAATGGGAAGATCCTGGAATCCGAGTGCATCCCGTCCAATTTGTCATGGAGAGGTTGGGGTCCCAGGACAGTGTAATTGTCTTTTGCTTCCGGTTGCTCTCCGACCCGTCACAAACACAATACAAACTTGTAGTCTTTACGTTTATAAAAACAAAATGAAATCCTGGAAAGCCTTTGGCAGTCGTCATCTGAACAAACAAGAAACGAAGACCGGGGTCATCGCCTGCGCAAATTGTTAGAGTCTCTTCCGGTACGGGTGTGTTGTTCTTTAAACTGATTTCCCATCAGGGTTTTCCAATGGTTAACTGCACACAGGGAAGAGACACTGACCGAGGACAATGGGGATAACAAGATTAACCTTTTCAATTTCCTTTTCCCTTTTAGGAGAAAAGATGAAGAGGAAAAGTGAGGAGAGAAAAGTCAGATCGTGTCATCATTAGTCAAGTGTCAAGTCCTTCAGAAATATCCCTCTTCCCTTTTACAAGACCCCACAACTAAAAGGTCGTTATCTTCATTTAAGTCAATCTTCATTATACCTTAAATCTCAGAGAGCATTTCCAACACCATACTTTCCAACCTACTCCAATCCCTCTACATATGGCTTCCAGCTCTCAAAATTTGAGATTCAATTGGTGGATTTAGCCCATTAACCTCCCTTTGGATTTGTAATGTTGAACACCACCGGAGGGAGAAAGGAAAGGCATAAAAATTAGAATAAAGATAAGAATTTCCATTTGAATTTCCATTTGGTAGGAAGGAAAGGGTGTTGGTAGAAATGTCGGAAACGGAACCCAAAAAGACTACTTTCATTTCCTTGAATAGAAAAAAGCGTCGCCGTTAGAACACTGTGATTTAAAAGTCGAAGAACATTTTATTCCGTTGGTTGTTTCTCATCAGATGAAGGGGGAAAATATACCATGGAGAAAGTGATTCTAATTTTCATCTCCAAACCTCGCGTTTTCTTTTTTCTCCCTCGATGGAGGCATTTCAGCTTCCTCATCTCATTTACTTTCTCCACAAGAGAGAAAGTGAGCTCCTGCTGAGGACACTTAAGACACACGCAGATTAAGATTAGAATCCTCACAAACTCTACCCGCAGAGGCCTCAAATTTTCTATTACGCAAATATAAACTTAAAATAACAAACAAACAAAATGCCAGGCGGGGAGGATGGCCACGTCCAATAGAAGGAGCAGGAAGAAGGGGAGAACATGGAAATTTTTACTTCAGTAAGCTTATGGATTTTGTTTGTTATTTTCACAAAAAATCATGAAGCCCACTTGAGCTATAGGGCGGAAGGGATTGATTTTTTTTTCTCTGTGTTACAGATGGGAGATGGAGCCATTTCATGGCATAGAGAAAGTTAGTGAAAGTTTTTTTTCGAGTTCTTTGTAAGAAAGGGTTTTAAGTCGGGATGACAAGGGGATTCACCGAATGGGGAAATTCCATGTACTTTCTCTTAAGCCTTTCCTCCTAATAGAAGCCTAGACAAATGGAGTCTCATTTAAAACGGCGGAGGCTTATGCCTTTTCCTTTATCTTAATTTACAGCGCCGAGGCTTCCCAATTACACTCACTATATGCTACCAAATAAATCAGAACAACGAGGAGGCTAAGAAATTCTCGCGCTATCTTCTTTGCACACTTTGAAACACCAGCTAAAAGATTTCATGGAGTCACGAGAATCCGGGAAAGTGCCACCACCTGAACAACTTAACTCAAAGCGACACACGACGCCACAGAGACAAATTGGACCCCGAGTCTGCTCCCAGTAATGAGTCACAATGACGCCTTTGGTAAAATATACAAACATTCCTCATTAGTTAAAGTAAATTGATTTAGATTAATTATAATTAAGTGAATGTGGGCTTTTAATTTGATAGGAGTAAAACCCTCTCCTGTGTGTTGTTCTTTGATGAGTTACTGCCTTTTACCACTGGAAAGTAACACGAGTCCTTTATTAGCAGAGAAAGTGGAAATTTTAATTGAATCAGCGTCCCTCTTCCGAGTGTGTCACACGCATAAATTGAAATCTCTCTGGCTCTCAATTCTTAGTTTTAGAAGCTGCCATATATTAATCAAGTTTGGACAAAGTTCTTGTTTACATTATTAATAATTTTGCAAATTTTAGGCGCGGTAGGGAACGCAGGATTCATCTGAAATTGACTTGGAGACAGGCGCTGGCTATGGTTTAACAATGGCGCTTCTTTTAGCTCCTATTGGCGAGGATGGATAGAGGTGCGAACCAATCAATCACTTTGAAACGAAAAAACGACATAGTGACTAACCCCTGTAACAGCCAGCACTTTCATAGAAATCGATGGAGGTTCTTCTTTCTTCCTAAAAAGTTTCTGGGAAGAAAAGTTTCTCTAATCCTTCTCAATTCTTATAAGGATTCAGCCGCGTATCTTCACTTTTCTACAAGGACATGGATTTGGAAGCCCGGGTTATGTTAGATACCAAACGATTTCTTATGATAAAGTGGTGGATTCTTTTATTTATTGAGGAACTATTAGGAAAGAACAACAGACGCATCCAATGAAACAATTCCCGAAGTCATAGTAAACGAAAGGAGAAGGAGACATAAATACAAAGATTTAGGGAAGCGCTTCAGATCCTTTGCAGAAGAGCCGAATTGCAATATACTTTCCTTTTGCGGAAGCTCTTTCCCATTTCGTTTCTCACAAATTTCTTTCCAGTCGAAAACACCACCACGGGTCCACCACCACCAAGGCCAAACAAATACAAACACTGAGAATTTCATAGAGAGAGAAACTTGATTCTTCTGGGTTGATGTTTCCCGAAGAAAGAAAACGGACGTAATGATTCGTGTAGCTTTCTCCCCACTAAAAAGAGAATCTCCAAGCTCTGAACCGAAGATGATTTTTTGGCTCTCTGCTTTCTACTTTTCCCAGGAGAGAGGGGGTCTCCCTTTGTTGGGATTTCAAAAGAGTTTTATGTTTGGATGGATGGAGGTGGAAGGAAGAAAATCGCACATATTAAACTGAAGGCCTTGTCACCTTCAATAAAGTACAATATGTTTCTATTTCTGATATTTCATAGTCAGATCAAAAATGAATGGAAGTGATCGAGAATAAGTTAACAAATTGCATCAGTCGTTCCGGGAATATGAATTGAAAATCCATAAAGGAGCATCCAGAACCTTCCAATATTTCCCATTTCCTGCATCAAATTAAGCATGCTACTGGGGTTAAAAGGTTTTTCCAACATTATGAACTTTCACCGCACCATAGCCAACATCACATTTGACTAAACTTCACCCGCAACGCGTTTCTAATATAGATGCATTTGAGCTACAGCATTTCTAGAGCTGCACCACTTCCTGTATGATTCATGAACAAAATATTTGAGTAAAATCAGGAAATTATGATTAATGTATCCACTTATTGTGTAAGGGTGAACGGACGAATGTACTTTTTTTTTGAAGGCATAGTGTATCAAATAAAATAGTAAAATGTAGGTAGGTAGCATCATTTTTAAGGGTTAATGGAGTCTCAGGGCAGAGAAACTTCTGCCTCATTATTATCCGCTGATTCGAAAGTGGTGGAGCGAATGTCTCCAAATTGGAAGGGAGAAAACAATGGATATCTCCAATTCAAATTCCAAAACAATAAATCTTTAACCTCAGGCTGAACTCGAGCAGACAAGGAGGGCATTGGAACGAATCCACTAGGAATAGAAATAAAAGCGTCTATTCTAGACCCTATACGAACAGAGATGAATGAGGCACTCACCGACTGTTACGCACATTCACACTGTTTTATTCCTGAAGAAGCGTTTTCTTCCCCAACGACTAAAATTTCCAGTTGCGTTTCCAGCCCCTATGTTTGTTTTGAGTCCAATTTGATTTAGTGTAATTTGAGTCAATTAAAGGTGGGAGATAAAGAGAAAAGGTGTAATTTCTCCCACCAGGACTTCAAACTTTCTCTGAGTACTTTCTCGAGAATTAATTCAAACTTTTAAATGACTGCGTTTGACGTTTGTGGTGTGGTATGGTTGGTTATACGGTATGGTAAGCGGCTTCTTATGACGGACAAGGATGAATCTGTGACTCTTGCAGAGTTCAACTGAAGGTGAATTTGAGAATTCCTTGGATGTGATATGAGATGGGGAAACGGCGTCCCATGCGCGCTTGGGGTAGAAGATCCGAATCCGTAGCCAAGTCCTTTCCACCCGGGAGAATCAGCGTCTCTTCCATTTATAGGCTTTGAACAAGAGGAAATCATGAAGTGGGGAAAAGTCTCCAAAACCTGGCCCTTTTTCTGATGGAATTGAACAGCAACCTCTTCTAAATTGGAGATTCAATTGGCTCCTTGAAAGCACAAGAAAGAAAAACCTTGATATGGAAATTACTTCACCTCTGCGCTGTCTGGTGGAAGCGACGCCCCAACTTCGACGAGCCAATTTCTGTCACATTTACATAAATACGCAGCCAAGAGGAAGATGGATTTCCTCAAGTTGAATCCATTTCTAAACGCATCAAACAAATTCTATCCTACCAATCAGAAAAGTTTGAAATGGACAGGATAGGAAAAAACTATCCAGACAAAACAATTCAAAGTTGTGAAAACTTCTTAACGGAAGGACACCTTGACTTTAACTTTGCTGACTTATTTATACAAAGGAATTTGAATAGACTCCCAGCAGAGAACTTGGAGGGAAAACACTTTTCAGTCATTTCGCCATTTTAGTTTTACGGATTTCTTAGACACTTGACTTCATCAAGAATTTATAACCCCCAAAAGTCAATCCTATCAGGCTTTAGCCTAATTTCGTCTGCATGTGATAAGTGTGAATTTTCTGCAAATAAAAGCTGACACGCCTGATGAATAGCTTGTTCCTCTACAAGGAAGAAATGTGCAAAATTCCAAAAATGTGTAAGGAGTGTGCGGTAATAAAAACATGGCGAAAATGGGAAATAACCCGAGCAGATGTGTGAAGAAAAGAAAACTCCCCACTTTAAAAATAAGTCTTCTTCTTTTCTCTTTCAGATGTTGTAAATCTTTGCGAAACTCTTTCATAAATTATCATACCAAAGCCCCTTCTCTCTGTCTTCAGAGTTTCACGCATTAAGAAACGAAAGCTAGACTTCTTTTTTTTTTTTTTTTTTAAAAAAAAAAGGAAGACTTGAAGAAATTCTTCCAGTTTTTTACAATGCACTTTTACAAACTTTTTTTTATTCCAGTGTTGTGTAGTATAATACCCTGGAAAAGTTTATTTGTAAATGGAATCTTTACAAAAGGAAAGGAGGGCGAAACAGCTTTGCCTGCAGGGAAAAGAAAGAACCGACGACACACTAAGGGCTTTGATGCTCCTGAGTAGATTTTCTGGTCAAACAATCCCCAGGAAAGCCAAGAAGCATTGGTGTATGTACATTATGCACCCGATTCTTGACAGCGACAGAATGCTGAAGGTTGCTTGAAGTCAGAAGAATTTCATCTGTCTCGTGTGACCTTCACTTCCATTCATGTCGTCCACTGGCAAACTTTTCAATAAACTTGATGCATGCCTGGAAATTCGTTTGAAGGAAATGCTTTCATGGAGAGAGAATAAGCCCTATTTTTCATTTTTGAAAAATTACTCATACTCTCAGAAGGAAACGTCAATAATACGGTCCTGTCCCTGCCTTTCACCGTGATTTCTCCCCTCCACTCTTCTATTCAATATCTTTTCTATTTTGTTATTTCCTACACATTTATAGACGTCTTCACCGCCGTGGTCCCCTCCATTTCCATCAACTGAGTCATCATTTTCTATACATAGGACATAGGATTTTTTTTATTTCCAAACGTAGTACTGCCCGGAAATAAAATCAAATGTAAAGTGACAAAAGGAAAGTTCAACTTTCACAAATGGCTCTCGACGGAGTATAGTACTTTGAACGAGTTTCTCTGTCTCTCTCGAAGAGTGAAAGTAAAAGGGAGAGGTCAATTTTCATGTCCTGTGTGAGGGATCTGAATATCCGCATCACTTCATGTTTAGGTCGTCCGCAGTCCTGAGCTTCCTGTCTGTCAATTTCAATTCTCATGCACGACTGACCCTCCTCCACATATCATCCCACGACTACTCATCACCAGGAAACACGCCAAAAAACTGTCCCCCTTCATCCACAGAGATTCACTTCAAAGTCAATGGTTTTTGCCTCTCTCAGACTGAATTTTAGATTGACAAGGCTGCTGAGAATGTGAATTCCAAGAAATGAAATGGAAAGTCCAACTGTGGTGATTGTTATGTTCGATGTATAAAAATTGAATGAATGCGATGAGATTGCGTTGCGTGATTCCGTTTTTTGGCTATCCAGTGAAAGTGAAACAGATTGGAAAGGTGGTACAGCGTAGTAAGTAGAGCCTTCTCCTCCACCTGGAAAATAAAGACATCTCTATCCGGTTCGTGTTGTGGTGGTGAACACTCGAGGGAAATGTGAATCCGTCAATTGAAATGGCACAATTTTCCTGTTCCTATACATTTGAAGTCTCAATTCTCCGAGTCTGCCAATATTGGAAAGGGAGACAGGAACCAGGCCAGGCCGGAACGTCGTTTATCATCTCTAAAAACTTTTCTTCTTCTCCCCCAAGAAATATTTTTTCGAGCACTCCCTTTAGCCAGCAGGATTTTCTCTCCCAGTGGCCATTATCCACAATGTCTACCAGTAGACGTCAGGATTTTCTAAAAACCTGATTTCTGATTAGATCCCAATCTGTGGAGCTTCCCTTTTTATTGAGCTTCGCTCAGGTTTAACAACAACAAAATTGCCAATTTGAAATATACGAAAGACAGACAGACCATAAATCTAAAAACCAAACCATATTTCTCACCGCACTTTCATACCACGCAAAGATATTGTACGCAGTTTCTGAAGTGTCAGACGCCATATTCGCTTGACGTCAACCTTCACCTTCAAAACCTTGAAATGAAGATTTCATCTTATATAGCAAACACAAAGTCTCAAACACTTTCCTTCGGCATGGGCGTTTTGATAGGAAGGATAAAGTTATTGTTTGTGTGACCAGTGAAGAGAAAGCAGTTCAGAGAGTAACGGGCTTTCTACTTGCAGTGAAAGTTTTTCAAACGAAAGTTTTCTTTTTGTATTCAGGGGGACATAGTGAGACATTGGAGCATTGAAAAGTGGCCCAGTCAAAAGCCTCTCCGAGTCCATAAATTCCTCTTCCAAGGACTTATTTAGAAAGTTCCCAGTAGAGAACGACCACCTAAGCCTCCCTGGGAGATATGCGAGAAAGCACCCATAAATTACAAAAGAGAAAATGGATGAAATGGCCAGACAAGGTCTTTCAAACCAACACATCCTAGCGCCAAGCTCTACAATACTCCACAATTTAGGAAATATAATTATAATACTCTGGGATTCCATCATATCCAAACTTAATTTAATACATAGATCCACATAGCATGGTAGTTTCAATCTGGTATTACATGGGAGTATTAAATCCTAAAATGTGTCTGGTGACCACTCTGGGAGCAAACTTTCTATAAATCCAGTCGCGAATCTCACAAGATGTAAACTTGTTTTCATTTTCCGACAGCGCAAATAATTTGTGGTAAGCTTTATTTAGGACTTGGGGGGTGGGACACTGTCCTCATCCGAGAGAAACCACAGCAGGGACTTTCTTTGAGTCCAACGCCTTCCTCCACTGTTAATTCCCCGCTGTTCATAATTTTGCGCTTTATCTCTAGAAACCATTGCATTTTCTTTTGGTTTTGGTTAATAAATCAGTGAAGCATATTGCATACAGCTCTTTCCCTTTAGCATCGGAATAAAGCTCAACCCTCTCCAACTCCTTGAGACAATTGCTCCAAGGAGGAGGGTAGGCTGACTTTCTCTTTGTTTAGGAAAAGAAAGGAGAAAGGAACGAGCTACTTGGATAAACACAAGAAAAGCTTTTCTTTCCGTACGAAAGGATATTATTAAACCAGCTTCTACAAACATTTCAGTTTTTCAAGCACCTTTCAGATGCTTTCAACCTTAGCTTCTATGCTGAATAATTTCGGCTCTTCCTTAGAGTGTGCCAATCACGCGTTCACTCCTTCAAAACCCATAATCCTTACATTGAAAAGTAAAAGAATAAATTCCTTGGATGCATTTTTTGTTATATTATTCATACATTTTAAATTAGAAATCCATGACACGAGGAATCATAATGAGGACGCGAGTCTTGGTTGATGAATTCAAAACTCCGTGAGTTTACTTTTGATTCTATGGGGAGACAGCCGGCGTAAGTTCTTTCTCGTTAGTGTAAATTAGCATTTCTAGGGCTATATATCCTGTACGCATATATCACTCTGGCTGAAAAGACGAAGTGTAGAGTGGGATTACCCTTGAGAAGCTTAATGAGATTTTATTAAGATTGAACTTTTGTGTGTGGAAGTCTTTGGAGGTTTATCTGAAGTAAAGGTTATGTGACAAACTAGAGGAAAAGAAGATGAAAGGAAAAGAAGAAAATTTAGGAATAACAGAAGAAGAGGAGCTGCGGTTCCTACAGAAAGAATCCATAAATCTCCGGGTAAGAAAATTTAGGATCCCATTTTTCTGGAGAGAGAAGGCGAATATGTTGATCACTTGCGGAGACTGGGGACTCCGAGGTAAGGAGAGCCCCTTAAACTTCCATAAACCCAGTTAGCCATCCCATTACCAAATCCTCCAGGAGAAAACTTCCTAGCAGTACTTTAGAACCATCTCATAAATATTTAGATATTCAACCATCCCCAACACTCACGGCTACTTCTTACTATGACACTCTGGAATCTAACACATACACGCAACTTAGGAAAAAACTGTCCGACTCAGCACTCACGCACCTTTCCACTCTTAACTCCATTTCCTATTCATGCAAATTCAAACTTATTTCCGTCTTCATACTTAACTTTTCTTACAGGAACGAAGAATTTGAAGGTCCAGACGTCCGTCTTTAGAAAACTCTCCATATAATTCAATATCATGAACACACCAATAGCAAAACTTTCCCCATTCACTTCCCTTACTTTCAGAAATTGAAACGAAGAGGAAGGAGAAAGTGTAGCGAAACTTTTCCAACGTCACCATCCAAGTAATTCGTTGTATCCTTTCATGCAAACTAGGAAAAGTTTGGGAATTGAGCCTGCCAACGCCATCCATGTTCCGAATTTTTTACAAATCTGAAAATACCCGCTCGCATCCTCGTGCCTGACACCAACCGTCCCGTTTCGCCAACTTTCACTTTCTCCGCAAAACAGAAATGTTGAATACGCTTGTAACCCAGAGGTCCTTCGAACTCAGTTTTTGAAAACTGTAGTAGAAGGATGGTAGCTGCGCCATGCATCACCATGTCTATTTGTCTTTTATTCGCTGCTACGAAGGTGATTATCAAAATTAGGTAAAATCTCCAGCCGAAGATGATCACTGATGAGAAATGATGATTCAAATGGGGTATTTTACATGCAACCATTCCCTAGGCACGAGAACCAGGGCAGGTTGTGTTTGGCTTTTCCACGGTGTCCTAATCTCCCATGACCTTGGGACATTTGAAGTCGACTGTCACTATCCGCAGTTGTTAACGACGTGCTTTGATGAAGTTCATTGTCATGGACTTTAACCCCCGTAATATGGAATCTGGAGGCGGATGAGCGTCTTCGTGTGTCATGTCCTGTCGAAAGGCTTCTGTAGAACGAGACCTCCGTCGCAGGTGGAGAGGGTGGGCCCTTTGTCCTCGTTTGGATTTGATGTGAAGTATCTTTCGTTCCGATGGCGAGCGACAACTGTCGTCTTGGGTTTTGGAGACATCCGCACGGTGCGGCAGCATTTCTGTCGCGAGAGCCTCTGTGTAATCATGGCGTCTTTACAATTTCCAACAGTGAAACAACTCTATATGACTGTTTCGAATAGTCCTGCAGCAGTGTCCCAATTATGCAATTCCGATATTCCAAAAATAACATTACCTACTTTCTCTAATGATGTTAGAAAAAGCGGATAATAAACAAGAATACGATGCACTTTTTAAAACTTTTCTTCCCATAATTGGGTGGCGTGTTGTGAGGGCAAAAAGCCGCTAATTGGGCTACTAAAGCAATTCCTGTCTGGAAATTGTAAAGACAGAACCCTGCTTCGGATTGGAGTACGGGTGCAGAGCTAATGGCTCTGGTCACTAGTCGATGAGTTTTCGGTGTTGTAGGTTGACTCAAAGGAGTTGATACCAAATCTAATGGAATTTCATTAATACTTGGAATTGATTTCGGAGTTCTCATTGGTTCGTAAACTTTAGACGTAAATGGCAACGCTGCTGGCGCAGAAATTTTGGCCGGACTTTCGTATCCTCCAATGTTTATTGTCTGTGGGAGCTTTCTGCACAAATAAATCCGAGCAGCCCGTTCGCAAATGTCCACTCCTTTGTAATAACTTCTCTCGAGCGGGGCCACTACTTGTCCAAATTGATTAAGGACACGGATCACATGGTTGTCTGGAATTTGTGGAGGTAGCGAGTAAAGTCGAACAAGGGAACATTTCTTTGTCGCCTCTACAAGTCTCACACGAATGTTTCCATTGCGCAGCTCCATTACGGTTCTATCCACCAACGGCTTGAACACTTGCGGAGACTTGAAGGAAATGAGGATGCTGATTGGCCCAGTAGATGTAATGAGCCTTACTCCAGTGACATCCTGCAAACTTGTTCCCAATTCTTTATCCAGTTCGTCAATGACTTCTTCAAGTCTGAAGTCTGTCAACTTGTAACTGCTGCTTCCGCTCACACCATTTCCGGTTTCAATATACCCAATCAGGACATTTGGATCCCATTCGTGTGAAATTCTTGGCTTGGGAAGCGTCGGAGGAAAATTTTGCGCCAACTCAATATGCTCCTCAGGTGCATTGAGATTTGGTTCCGACTTCGAAAGGGATAGGAAATTCGCAGCCCGGATTCGAAATTTATTTGCAAAGGATTTCCTCCTTTCAATGACTTCAACCAAGGGCACTGAAATTCACAAAAAGAATTGTATACGAAATCACGTTGTATGCTATTTGGGCTTTACCCTGTGTGTCAGTGGAACTATTTTCGTCCGGAAGGGATTCAGTTTGATTCGATTCGACCGTGACTTGTGTAAATACCCTGTTCTTTTCAGGAATGAAAGCGACGACGTCTTCAACAACTTGGGGCTCATTAGCTACGGTTGTGCCCTCTGTGCCCTCTGCAGGGATCACAGGGGCTGGGGTAATTTCAATGCTTGGTGGTGATCTTGGCATGGGGGGAGAATCAAGCGGAACAATTTCATGAGCTGAGAAGCACTCTGCAGAAGACGATTCTTCCATGTCACCTGCAGGGTCGTGGTCTTCTGGAAAGCTACCCCCAGAAGCTTCTTCTAAATATTTTTCCACAGATGTCGAAATCTGTCCTTCGACCTCGTCCCCGTCGATGTCTTCCTCAGACTCGCCATCAGATTCTTCGGTTAAGCAACTTTCTCTTCTTCGAAATGAGCTCCGATGTTTTTCAAATGAGTCTGGAAATTCAAGCATTTTTGATTTTGTTTCTGCCGAGAGTCCTTCAAATGCACCACTTTCTTCAATAACGACGTAAACTTTTTTCAACATCCCTTCTAATTTTTCACATTCGTCTCGAAGCCCCCAGATTTCCCGTTTCAAATGTTCATTCTCTTTTTTTAATTTCTTTATACTCACTTGGCCTTTGTCAACCTATGTTCAAAAACTTTTATAATTAAACTTTCACTCAAGACTCAAGTCTAAATCGAGTCAGCCCTCATTACCTCATCATTAATGTGGATTGTTCGAAGTCGGAGTTCTTCGTTTTCGTACAGCATTCCTCTGCTTGATCTTTTGTCTAGAATTCTATTTGGCTTGAGATTAATGTCTTTTTTGCGTGTCCGCAACATTTTGAAATTGGATTTGAACAAAGTTCGAACAAGAGGGCTGGAGCTTGGAGCCAAGAGCCCCTTTCTGATTGAATCTGCAAAGAGGTGCTTAATTAATAATAAGGAAAATGGAGATTCGGAGCAGCCAAAGCTACAAAGGTGTGCTCTTAACAAATGGCGAGTGTGCAGAACCAGAACACAGAAATTTAAGTAGGCTGCTTTCCCTGAAGACTGTTTGAAAGATAATGAAAGTGAATATGCAGATGGACGTTACAGAATATAAAGTTTGGTTGATGAACTGACTCACCGCGTGTACCATTTTAGCGACTGCTTGGAATTTCGCATCTGCTCTTCCAATGGACAAGTAGGAGATACGAAGATAGACAAGGATAGAAACCCGAAAGTTTATTTTCTTTTTATTTTCCAGTCCAGATCCCTTCCCTGTTTGCTTTTGTTTTCTCTCCGCCCGTAACCAATCACGTCGATGATGAAGGCTTCATCCAAAAGCCCGGATGTACCCACTAAAGGAATGACGAGAAACAGCGGGAGCCATCCATCCAAGAAACTGTTGCGAATTGGGCTAGACCCGGAATTCCCACTCGACAGAATTTTCTGCTAAAATTTTCTAGTAACAGTTGGCTGCTCCACCTGAAACCAAAAATCAAGCTGTGCATTACAAGAGGTATTTCAAGAACAAACGGGCTCTTGTCACGTCAGTCAGGTTAAAATTTTAACTGACATTGGACAGGTGGAACCAAGTGTTCTGCAAACAGGAAACACATTTTTCCACTCTCTCCAAGAAACCTAGATCATGGATTTACTCTAATGCCCTACTTTATGGTTATAATTATCGTTCCAGGCCTCATTTAGATTTGAGCCTTGTGCTAATTTGGCCTTCGGAAGCTTTCTCAAAGTTAAAGCAGTTAAAAGACACAGCGGACGAACCTTTATTGAATATTTTACTGTAACGAGCAAAATTTCAAATAAGGTCATCCCTGTTAATAAGGTCGTTTGAGTAGTGATGGATTCTTCAACAAATCCGTTTAGGATTTTGATAGCGTGCCAAAAAATTGTAAACTGCGAATAGAAAGTTGTCAGGCTGGTTTTTTTTTGCAAATGGTTATGCAATTTTACATACTAGTGAAAGATTTTATTACCAGATTTTAGTATTTCTACTTTAAAGACACTTTCGTTTGCAAAAACTTATACGACCACTTCTGCCTAGTGTTAAAATAACATCTTACTTTGGCTAAAGGATTTTACCTCTTCAGAAACCTTAGCGTCCGACTCAAACGTCCGCTGTATTTTAACTGCGTCGGGTTTCCAATGTTTGGATGCAGAAATTACAGTGTTGTTTGCGATGATGTTTTAGATAAAGCACGATAACAAGAACAGCGAAAAGAAGACTTGCTTCCTGCCTTTCCCTGCAATGAATAATTGGGACAAAGTCTAAAGGGAATGATAAAAAATTAAGATGGTTTCTTGGGATGATTACAGTGATGTGGCAAAATTGACACGGTGCCAAAATCCTATTATTTCATTGTGTAGAGGATTCTCGTGCGAATTAAACGAGAGCTCGTGCAGTGCATCAAGCTTAAGGAGTTGACGTATCCATCATGAACTTGACTTGCTGGGAGAAAGTTCCGCCCATCCTCAAGATATGTTTGGTTGCTTTTATTTAGATTTTGTTTTTATACGCTCCATGATATTATAATATTGCAGTATTCAATGAGTAATGGTTCCGCCTTGCCTTTTCAAAGTACACATTGAAAAGAATATGAGAATTTTCACAGTTGTTTAATGATATAATGCACCATCCAAGTCCCTCCGTGTGTCGAAATAAGTTGGTAGAAATGAATCAGGGACGGAAGTCGTGAATCACGAAAGTAAAAACTGGAAAGCAGAAAATCCTGTTTCGTCTTAATCCTCATTTCCGACATCCGAGACAGACACTCACGCTAACCGAAAGAAAGCAAGAAAAACGGAAAAAGTGAATCCGATTCCTTTCTCTTCTTGGAAGATGCTCATAGAGTGTCTCCCGCCATAAAACAGAAATTGCAATCTCGAAGGTTTATCCGGTTCAGCAATCAAAAAGCCTGGTGCTTCTGCTCACATGTAAGAATTTCATTTAAAATATTCATAAGGGAAAAAGAAGAAAATGTGTGACAGTTTACAACGTCAAAAATCCAACATTTCCCATTTCCGACATCTTGTTCCATCATTTTTCCAGCACACAAGATTTCCAAACCTCAAAGCACACACTTATGGAACAGCAGGTTATCCAACACAGTCAGAAATTAGAATAAATTATTGACAATTTCCTGACAATTCGATCTCGGAGCAAAGGCGAAGCCTTCGTGAGAAAATTATCACCGAGGTTCCATTAAAAAATATGCAAAGCCAAGCAAAACTTTAAGAATCAATATAAAACTAACAAGGGTGACATTTGCAAAGCTCAGCGTTGCTGCAGAGGGTATGACCAATATGTCATCCTTTCTTCTGACTTGATTCCCTCTAAGCAACATTGTTTGCAAGAGATCATCCTCTTCCTGCATGTCGCCGTGTCATTTGACTTATGTCAGCTTCTCATTTTCCCAGGGGACATCAAAACAACCAAGAAACGCCAGGCGTGTAACTTCCAAGGAAAACGAAGAGTTCGATTCTGCATAAATTCACCAAGCCCCTCGCTTTCTCTCATGGGAAACAAAGAGAAAGTAAAGGTGACGTTTTGGAAAAAAAAAGTTTTACCTTCAATCATAAAGGTCTTTACTGTGTTCCTCTACTAAATTTCAGTTCACTTTTAGCTTCCAGACTTTTAGCTGCTATTACTTACTCCTTCATCTCTTTCATTTCCAGGGAGGGATAAGATGGAAAGTTTTTTTTCCTTTCGAGAAAATTATTTCCATCATCATTTCAAATAAGTTGGGACTCTGCTGAGTTTTTGGAGTTGATGAGGTAGATGGAAATGATGAATGGCAAAGTAGATTTGGAGAGCGAAAAGCGCATTATGCCGTCGCCATCTTGTTACGAATTATGTCGCTTTTATGAGTAACGTGTGTGTGTGGGAGCCGTTGGGACTCCAATGTTATTAAACTGATTCTAATCCCGTATCTCATACAAGCTAAAAGACTCTCCAAGGCTCATCCACAACAAGCTAACTTTTATAACTGCCACAAAGTTCCAAAACTTTTAATTTAATTTACACTAACGAACCCTCCACTCCGTTCCAGTACAAAGTTTAATTTCTGAATTATTTGAAATGTTGAGATGAAGTTGTAAAATTGTTCTTCGTAAACGTGATATTCCACTTTGCTTCATTTTCAAAAACCAAAAACTTTAAGCAGCTTGAGCATAAACCTAAAATATTTAAAGAATTATTCAAATTCCTTTTGAACTTAGAGAATCAAAGGCGCTCCTAAAAGAACTCTTTTTCGCTGTGAGTTGGAAAGACGCCATTTGGGTGATACGTCTTGACAGCGTCGAGTAAAATAAATGACCTGTTGAAAATAAAACCTGTTAAAAATTCAAACTACCTTTTAATGTGTTCTCATTTACGACGTGAAGAGCCTGATGTAAAAGAAAGATTTGTACTGGGAGAAAGCAGTTAGCGTAGCTGTAATAAATGCGGACGAGGAGAAGCAAAGGACGTGATGGGAGAAAGGCATTTCCTTATACCGCCATAACTTTCTCTTCTCGTCTTGTGTTTAGTGCGAAGGATTTCTTCTTCTGACGAGGAAGAAAATACCTTTTCTCATTTTGGATCATACTCCTTTGTCTCAGATTTAGAACCATTGGATTTTATGGTAATGAGATTCCATTTCGTACCTCGGAGATTCCATGTTAAACTCAAACCACGGCGCCAAGAATTTATGAAAGCTACCCAGAAACTAAAGGACTAAAAGCATAGCTCTCTGCGGAACCGTAACCACCGCCATCATCTGTCAAATTTTCTTCCAATATCTAAGATACCATTTCTATCCACTTACATATCTAAAAACCACTACTTCGAATGTGAACAGACACAAAGAAGTGTCCATAAACTGAAAACAGGAAAGCTCAGCAGTTGCAGTCAAATCCAGACATGATCTGCCAATGGATACGGAAAGAAATCCAAAATCGTAATTCCGAACAGGGTCCGCATGTAGAATGTTTCATCAGACGATCTCCTTTGGACGAGTTTCGTTCAGGTAGAATAGGCTTGGATCCAAAATCCATGTCAGAGGGCCTTAAGTGGGGGAGAACGAGTGACAAGAATACGAAAAATCGTGAGGGTTAGTACACAGGGAAAGCCATAGTGAACTACGGATGGGTCGCGCAAGTGTTAAAAGATGCTACCCTAACCAACATTTAATTGTGAGCATCCTATAGTTCTAATGAAGGAAATAGAATTACTCTGTGAATTGAATTAGGAACAGAGATTAGCATTGATGGATGTCAAAGCTTGCGGAATCCATTTATAGCAGAGAAAAGGGGTGACACATTTGCTGACAGGCCAGACCATGTTGCCACACAGAAAATGCATGAATAATTGATGGCCATCGCGTGCGGTTAGAAAAATTCAATTATTGGTGGTGCGGACACAGTGTGCGATGCGGTATCAATCCGTTAAAAGTCTTTCCATCCGCGGTTAATAATGCACTGGGTGAATGGGCTTTTGTAATATTTACTGGGAAAGGGGGAGATGACGCGCATGTTGGGATACTGGTGAAAGGTTCTGGGAGAAAGCTAAGCTCACGCTGCTGAGGGAAAGATCAAGGTCCACAGCATTTAGAAATCTCAGAACGGTGTAAAAACCAGGCACAGTCACATCCCTGTCGCTGTCGAGTGAAACTGCGCTTTCACGACAATAATAACAGTGTTTTCCGACATACAGGATCATTAGAGTGAACGGTTTAAGGAGCCTGCTGCAGAGGTAACGTGTTATTATTTTTATTACTGTTATTACCACACTACACGTAATTCGCAATTTCCAGAACATTATTCTGAGGTCACTACATCCATTAAGCAGGTTGTTTGGAAAACACCCACGATTTCCAACGGTCACTCCCCCTACTTCATATTTGTTCTGTATTTGCATTTAAATGCCTATAGGTGAAAGTTCAGTTTGTAAACACTGCATTTAGAATAAAATTGAAAGTCTCAGAATTTATAATTCAAACAGTCAAGAATGTAAAGTGACGGCTGTATAAATATTATTTTTCATTTTGCAAATTCCATTTGCTGTGATAACATCTGTTGTGCATAAAATTGAAATCTGAGATATTGTTATTTGAGCCGGGAAAGGAAGATGTTCAAGGAGTTCCGGAGTGGATATAATTTAACTAAAAGAATTTTTTGGAAAAATGAGCATTATTCTTTGTTACATTTTACCTTTCCAGAAAGTCCTTATTTTATCCTCTTCAGTGCAAAGTTCTTCCCATAAGGTTTTGAAACTTGAGTAGAAAATGAAATAAGAAACGGTGTTAGAACATAAAATAGGGACGTTTGCACTCCTCCTGGTTTGTATAATGGCGGTATGTGTAAGCATGGAAAGTTATTCGGGGCAGAAGACAGCAGCCCTCCATAATGTATTGTTAAGTAGGAATAATTCTTCCCTTACGAGAGAAAGGCTCTCTAGCCTCCTTCTCCTTTTCAGCAGATGGATGGTGGTGAAAGTATTCAGCCGCTTTTCCCATTTCCTCCACAGAATCTCGGATTACTATCTATATTTACTACAAAACCGAACTGTAGGAGTTGCCTGTCTTTGATCCATTCAGATAAATAAGTATGACAATGAAAACCCTCCAGGCTCCTCCAGTGTGAAAGCAGGAAGTGGATTGAATTCTAATTCTATCTTCCCCAAACCCATTATCGCCTACTTCAGGACTTGGTTTCACTCTTTAGTTTTGACAGGCTACATGATGATGATAGCGACTATTTTGGCTTTGTCGCCAATCCCTTGTCTTATAATTTCTGGGATGAAACTTAAGCGAAGAAGTTGCGCGTAAGTTAAGGACACGCAAAGTTTCATCGGTGGAGGCGAAAGTTACGAAGGAGAAATCAAAAGTGAAAAATTGGAAGGATGGTTCACACAGTCAACTTCCTGTGGCCTTTCCTTCTAGACAAACTTGTCGATGCTAGGATGAAAATGAAAAGTTTGTTCCTTATTCTTGACGGAGCAAAGGAGAAAGTGAATGAAAGTATTCTCTCCTTCCAAAAACTAACGAAAAGAAATGGAGTGTGACAAAATTGGCATTTCTATTAAGATCGTATCGATTCTTAAAGTCGTCGTCTACTTTTCATGCCTACCGTCTTGTGTGATAATTATGACAAAACTAAGCAACGCGAACCTGGAGAGCAAGAAGGTAGCTTTGTTCCGGTAGATTCCGTTCAGAAATTCCTTGAGTAGAATACAAACACCTTAAAATATTATGCTATAGAATTTGTTCTTTACATAGTTAATTTATTGAAGCTTCTGTAAGCTCTTTCTAATATTCTTGGAACGTCTTTTACATATACAGGTGTTGCCTACTTGGGAGAAAGTTTCTAAAAGGAAGCTCTTTTGGGCTTGTGTTTGGGCCCCATAATATCTCTTCATTTCTCAATTTGTTCGATTGGGGTCAATGCAAGTCCAAGCCATTTTGAACCGATTAGACTCTGGTCTTAAAAATAGTATCTACAACTTGGTACCACCAAATAGAGATGTCTTTGGTAGGCCAACCAGAACCCTATTCAAATGTTAATATCCATTCATGGAACTGTGTTTAAATCCATAAAAATTGTCCTCTTGCCTTGGAATACCAATAAAACTCTAGTTTTCGTTCTCTTTTATATGATTTATGTCTATTGGATTCTAAATCTGAAAAGGCTCAATTTATTGGAGTATTTTATTAGGATAGATTTTACTGGAAGAGTAGGCAAAATTGATTATTTCTCTACTAATAATATATTTCAGATGTTCGATCACAAAATGAGATCCTACTGATACCCTTTTCTGGACTAATGAAATTCAAGTCATGGTGTTCCCAATTCTATCAAGGATAACATCGTTAGAGGGAACTGGACTCATCATTTTCCTCCTTTCCTTCTTATCATCGGCCATTAATCCAGGTGAGTAATTAAAACACACGGGGCCGCTACCTATACGACCTCACGTAAAAGACTAGATTCAATATTCCATGAAAATAATTCCTTTCTGAATTGGGCAGGAGAGCGGGATATCATTAATTTATTGCCTCGACACGCCTAGAAAATCCGACGCGTGTCGAAACCTTACAAGGTTCTTTATATGCCTGCGAAATTCCTTTGATGCGTATTAAGTTTTTCGAGCATATCGCTCACCTAAATCTGTATATAATCTGACCCGATTCAATTCCACGGGGACGGAGAAAATTTTGATGGTAAGAGTGAAAGTGAAAGAAACCCTTCTCTTTTCTTCAGTTTTCCTTTTATGGCACAGAAGGAAGTTTAGAGGCCTTTCTAAATTGAAAAGTGATGTAAGTTTTTAGACGGGGAATGTGTGATATAAAATGAGAGTCATAAGTTCCCTAATGGTATCAGCGCTCAGCGCTAAAATGCGTGCGTGCCACATATTGTCCTATCTGTTACTGTATATACGATGATTATCGCCCGCTACTATCATTGTCATAATGTCATCTACGGCATCCCTATTGTCTGCCTCTATGCTAGATGATCATTACACATTTCCCTTTGAAAAGGCCACTTTAACTTGAGAACTTGCGAAGTAAAAGTCATGAAGTCATTTCGGACTTGGAAGCTTTTAATAATGTATTGTGTGATGTGTACGCCATGGTCTGCGCTGGAACGATGCCATTCAATTTTAATGCACCGAAAGCCAATGTGGTACTATTTAGAATGGGCTCACAGACTCTTAATTGGATGCTCAATCTCCATATGTCGCCAAGGAAGTGAAAATTGACGATTCTTTTGTTTTCCATTAAAGGTTGTAAGTGCATTCGATTCACGACGACATTTGGCAAGGAATGGGGATTGTTTAGCAGTCCAGACTACCCTGAAAGTTACCCTGGTGGAATTCGCTGTCTCCTCTACTCTTTCCAAGCACCGAGGGACCACATTGCCCATGTTGTACTGGATGATTTCAATCTACCGGAAACAAAATCTCCTCTCGGGTATGTATGGTGTGTCCTTTCATTCCCTTGTTTAATACGACAGTGAACAGACTTTGACCAGTACTGTCACTTACAATGTGCTGGGGATCTTGTTTTACCACAAAAGTCACCACACGATCCTACTAATGGAGAAAGTTCTTTGTGACAAAACTTTCTCCTCGTCAGTCAGTCTTTCACTACCCGAATCTCATTCACATCAAACCTATTTTCTTCCCGAGGAGCGGAAAACAGGAAGCAACTTTGGGCTCGTTTGCCAGTTTGCGTGTATGCTTCTTCCTTCGAGAAAAACAAGATTTGATACAAACGTTCCTCTTTCGCAAAAGTAATTCGATTCCCAAGATTCTTTTCTTTCGTCATTTATTCGAGACGGATATAAAGCCTTGAGCATAATCATCATTAGGAGGATCGACTTCCCAGCACTCATTAAATTCGAGCTTGTGCTCGCCTCTGAAATACAGGCCCAAGACAGAAGGCTATTACACACTAAACATCTATTCCGAAGGCGGGATTTAAAACGAAACAACCATTTTCCCATGCAGTCTTCTCAACTTACGCTCTAACTTTTTAATGCTAAACAACAGTAGTGCAGAGGAGATAGAAAAATCGAAGACTCTGATTTCAAAAGTGTTTTGGTTTCAGCAAAGTGTTTTACCAGTATAAAAGTTTTTCTGAGTTTCTTCAGAGTCAGTTGTGAGGTTTTGGCTCTTGAGAAATCAGTTCGGTTCATTGCATCGCTATCCTTGCAACCGACATCGACGGAAGAGGGGAAGAGAAAGTTGAGAACGTGGATGATTCTTATTGTATTTCCTGATGATAGAATACTTGGCAAGGAAAAATACTGTTAGATCCTCTTTGATACCATTGTAACAAGCCAAAAACTCATATTTTTTTCTTCTTTTAAAAAGCGCGATTTCATTCGAGTCACATCTTTGATCCCAAACACAAAGTTTCATTGCTTCCTTTCTTTCTCTCATTCGGCGTGTATGAAAGCAAAATGGGCCGCGCGCACTGTTTTCTTTTTCAAGGAAAATGGCCGTAAGGAATCCTCTCTTTTGTTATTATTGAATTATGATTACAAAAAGGATATATACTAAATTAAATCAGCGAAAGAAAACTATAAGGAAGCGAGGAAGGGATTGGCATGGGGATTCCGCTTGTGCGAGCTTTCGTGACGTAAGACGATGACTAACGTTCGACATGGTTGGTTGCTTTGGTTATTTCAGGTGTCTCTCTGGGGACTACTTAAAATTCTTTTTGCATCTGGAAGAAGATGGAGTGAACGAACTGACACCTTGGAACAGTCTTCTCTGTGGACAGCACAAGAATCAATCATTCTTCAGCTCGTCCCGACGTGTCATCATCCAATTCCACTCGGCCCCGTCCTCTGGGAATATTCAAAGGTCTCCAAGGCGATTTGGATTCATAGGCCATTTTAGATTCATCGACGCCAGTAAGTTACATAACTAGGGTGTCGTCCCCAAGAAGGCAAAAAGGCTTTCATTTTTAATGATAAATTATTTTGTCAGAAATTGTAATTCTCGGCGCAGAGATTCTCCCTTCAGATTTCCTAACCCGTTACTATGCAATGGAGACATTTTGGTTTCCTAAACTTCGAACTTTCCTTACTGAAACTCCCTTGTAATGTGGGTACAGGTGGCTTCCGTTGGGTACAATTTGCTGTTTCCAAACTATTGGAAAATGGGAATCCACATTGCTCTTTTAAAGTAGGGTCACCAACTTTTGTACTTGGGTTAAATCTTTTGTTTCAATGTTTTGGGATGAGTTTCGATATGTGTACGCCTTTTGTTTGAGCCATCCATCCCCCCATACATACAGAAAGTTTGGCGTTCGCAAAATCCCAAAGCCCTGTAAAAGCAGGATTCATGTGTCTTCCTGCTCTAGAGAAAGTAGGGGAAAAGTGTCAAGTCAAAACTTACGTCTTCATTTTTGTTTGGGGACGACCATGTCCCAACATTCTTTCGTTGGTGGTGGTGATGGTGCTTGCGCAAGCATTCGTTGAGCTTTCCTAATCAGGCTTTTTTGGGACATAACAGAGATGAATTGGTTCCATAAAAGTCTTTTCCCCAATAAATATAAAAGGCGACTCAACGAAATTACCCCAAAAGACAGTGGAGAAGAAAGTTCACTTGGAAAGGAGAAACTCAAAGGAGAAGTTAATTTAATTTTAGACTTTTAAGTTGGAAGAAACTGGGAGGAAAAGTGTACGTGTCGTTGGCATGCACCAAACGTAAAGCTTTCACCAAAGAATTTACTACAGACCTAGTGTAAAGAACTGCATAAAATTAAAACTTTAACTTCTCAAATGTCAGCATAATATTCGCAAATGCGTCTCTAAGGGCTCAAATGTTAAATATTCATGGGCAATTAATTCCCAACGCTCTTCTTGGTCCCAGTGGTCTTGCGCCTGCTTACTGTATTATTTCAAAAGCGCCTTTGAAGATACTAAGACTTTCAAGTCATGTTATTATACGTTGCAGGTCAATTTGAAACTCAAGGGCGCTTGATCCCTGGAACAAAATGTGATTACCAGTTCCAAAGTGCCAACTACAGTTCAACAAATGGGCGATTCTTTTCACCAAATTATCCTTCAACGTATCCTCACAACATCAAATGCTCCTACTTTTTCCATGCAAGGTACTATAACACGCGTAACGTTGGAAACTTTTTGAAGTAAAATCAGTCGGAAAAATATAATGCTGATCCTCATTTCTATCTTTCAGTTTGCACGAACGAGTGAAAGTAACTTTTGAGAATGTGGAACTCCAGCCATTGGATTCCAGGTAAAAACGTTTAAGTTTCAAACGCCTCCATTCTATGTGGATTTAAGTTGAGGTTAATGATCCCTGAGAAAATGTCTTTTCCTTCTTTAAGTTGTTTGAACAAGACTGACGTGATTCGTGTGCTCGACGGCTCATCCACGACCTCATCTGTGATCTCTCTCATTTGTAACGACTTAAAGGGCTTTGAAGTAAGTTTCCTTTCCATTCTTTAATTTCATCATTTCCCCACAGTCTTTTCGAAAAAGGAAAATTCGCTTTCCACAGTATGAACCCTAGAAATGACATAATCTCATCCCCGTGTGGTCTTTTTTTAGATTCTTTCCACTGGACCTGATCTTCTGGTTGAATTCATTTCAAATTCAGAGTATCCACAGGCTGGCTTCAAGGGGAATTTTCATTTTATCAAAATCCAGTTCGACAATTCCCAAGAAGGGAGTCAACAGCGCCAGGATTTAGTCGACGGTACACTAGATGCTTTCGTATGATACTTTTGCCCCCCAGCTTTGTGTCTCCCCTATGCAAAATTCCAATTCCAAGTTATATGGAAAGCCTCATTATGTAGCCTCGCGCGCGTGCTTTTGTTTTCTCCTCGAAACCCAAAATTCATTTTGCTCAATTCCTCTAATGGGATCCTTTCCCCTTTCTATGAAGACATTTATAGAGACTAATGACAATAATCTGGGAAGTTAATTATTCTTTCCCACATTGTTTTACGCCCTTAGATTCACTCAGTTTTGGAGGAGGACAGGACGGTCTCACACAAGCCTCAACTCTAAGTACGTACGGCCCACTCCTCGGGGAGAATCAATTTGCACTTTCCGGTTCTAAGGCTTTTCCGCTGGTTAATGACTGCTTCCTCTCTTTCTTCTTCTTCCATTTATAGCTCCACGGTGTAATCAAGTTGTGACAAGCGACGGAGGTCGAAATGGTACATTCACGTCACCCAATTATCCACATCAGTATCCAGCAAAGACTCACTGCAGATTCGATTTCATTGGTCACGGCCGGGAACGAGTCCAGATCATCTTCACGGACTTTAGTCTCTTTCACCCAGAAAAAAATCCAAAGAGGTGAGCAAAGGCTGGAGGAGGTCGAGACCTCCATGTTTCTTTGTCTCCACTTTTCTCGCAATGTCGTAAACCCCAAAGGAAGGGATTCATTGGAGAAGGATTTATGGCTCTAGCAGCCGTGTGTCCTTTTCATCTCCACGTTCTTCTCCAACTTCAGTTATCAAATATTTCATACTAGAAAGAGCCAAACCTCCCCATTTATTTTACTAAGGGAAAATGATCATCGATTCCCTCAAGGAGGAGAGTACTCAATCTGACAATATTTTCGAGAGGGATGGCACTGGCGTTTTGTCAGATTCAATTGCATTTCCATGTGTCTCGATATAAAACTTTGCTCAAAGCTCACAATTGAAATCCAAAATTGAAACAAAAAGAGAGTTTATAGAATAAAGTTAAAGTATTTAGCTGTGCCCTGGGTAGAAGTAATGGGAGGATTTAACGTGTGCTACATTGTATTTTTGGAAGGTTAAAAACTGATCCTATGTGCCCCGCCAAGAATGGGTTGAACTATGGCTGCCAACGATACGAATAGTTTAATCCGTCAAAGTAAATTGCGGATGTGCCCAAAAATGCGACTCCCAAATAAAGACAAATAGCCCGTGTGGTTATGGATATGCGGGAATTCCGAATTCAGAATAGCATGACGCCTCTTGAGAAATATACGACTTCTAAGCGTGGATAGTCCCCATTCGTATCTGACACACTTTCCCTCCCTTGTAGTTGCAATGGTGAAGACACGCTGTCGGCCTTCGTTCACTTGGGAGGAAAGTTGGCGATGCTAGAGGATCTTTGCGGAATCAATACTCCTTTGTCTCTCATGTCAAATGGACATCGTTTCACCCTCGAACTTAATGCACCCAAGTCATCCCGAGGTAGTCGTGGATTCAGCGCCCTTTACTTCTTCCTCGAAGGTAAAAAGTCAAACACAAGATTCCATAACTCCAAGTATCAATTCTCACGCCTCCCTTTCGCTTTTACTTTCACTTTGCTTTCACTTCCAGACTACGGGATCAAAACGGGACGCCAGCTCAAGGAATATCCTTGCGCCTTTGTCTACAACAGCACTGGGAGTCCCAATGGCACTTTTACTAGTCCAAACTTCCCAGGCCCTTATCCAGGAGATACAGAGTGTCATTACTTCTTCTATGGCAGAGACAATGAGCACGTAGACATCGAATTTCAACAATTTAGCCTGAGAGGCTCTCCACCGTAAGTTGCAAATTCAAAAAACAATGTTGCAACCATATGTACCATGGGCCTCTCCGACAAATGTCGTTGTCAAAAATTAATCTAGTTTTTCTGTCCGGAGGCTCGTGCGGTCTGATAGAATAATGTCATTCACCCTGTTTCCTGTTTTTGCCCTCATTTTTAGTTGTGACGAGACTACGAGATCTGATTATGTCGAGTTTTCAAATAACATGCCCGTAGACCCAAGTTTTAAGCAAACTTGTGGAACCCTGGAACCATTCCGGATACAATCCGAAGGAAACTTTTTCCGGGTGACCTTCAGGTCAAATTCATTACTGGATTCTGCAGGATTCTTTGCCGTCTACAGTTTCTGTGATAAGGAAGAGCATAAGCAAATGAAAGTAAGGACGTCTGGGGCTCATCGAAGAACAACGGCAAAACTAAGTGAGCCATTTTTACATGAAATCTTTGCCTCAAAGTTTTATTGTTTTGTTTTAATTATCTAATGACAGATGTATATGCCATCATCATCATCCTCAAGATTTACAAAGTGCTCTTACCACAGTAAACCAAAATAAAGTTCATCGAATTTTCCTTCTTTCGTGCAATGATGTGAGTCTAATTTTTCCAAAAAAAAAATGTGGAAAAAATAAAACAATCCCGAAGACAGGGCGCTGTGCGTTCTGCAAAATATAAATGAGTCAGAGCTATATTCATGAAGTTGGTTAATTTGTCAAATTGGAACCCAAATATGCAGTAGCGAATCGGCAGAGAAAGTAAATAATATCAACCACAACCACCAAATCTCCATGCCTCATCTCCGGTGTATAATTTCCGTAATCAAAATGGAGTTAGTAATTTATCGTAGCATCCAACAACCGCAGGAGTGGGTAGTTACTCATAATTTTCAAATCTCCCAACTTCTGAATTAAAATGGCGGATGTGTGGGAATGAAGCGTCAGTACGAACTGTCTCAAGCGAACAACTCCTCTTGATTAACTTGTCTCATCCCTTCTCATTAATCACAGGAGACCCACTTCATCAAAATTCTAATTATGTTGTCTACGGTTTTAAAAGCAGCGGTTTATACCGTAAACTGGCCTTGACAGAACTCCAGTGTGCTCCATCTTCTGCAACTTTACATGGAGACAAGGAGCATCCTTAATCGGATTACCTGTTGACTGGATGAAAAGTTACGCAGCTACTCTCTTTTCCATGTCATTCTTAAATCCTAGTCTAAATTGGACTGGGACTTGGAAAATAGAACTACACAGAATAAAAAGTACGGTGAGGAAAACTACCCCTGGTGAAAGTAGTCTAGGTGAAGTCGAGGACCCCACGCAAAGAGATAAACTTTCACGTCGGATACCTTGATGTACGATCTCAAGTTCCAGGGGAAAACTGCAATATATTTTATGTTAACCTGTCTACACTTGTAAGGAATAGGCGAAACAGTGAAACCGAAGGGCCAACCACTAGGAAATCAGGACAAGTAGAGAGTAAGACCCCTAGAATTTCATTTTCCACAATTAACTTTTAGGGCTTTCTCAAATCTGAACATTCCTTAAGTCAGGGGAAAGTCAACCACTCTGCATTACTTAAGCAGCAACCCGCAAAGTAATTAAGAATTCACACGCTTAAAAGTTAATGCCTTGGAACCAAACCACATGAAAATGAGCAGTGGTCGGCAATACTACACACTCGACGCAAGACCTTATTCTAACTTTCTCTTGTGTTCTTGTAATCTTCCTTTTCTCTTTCTCCTTCTTTCACATCCTTTCCGCCTGAAATACAGATACAACATTTGCATTATTCTGCGGCAAAGTTCTGGGACAAGAGAGGATTGGTGACAAAATTGGAAAAGTAGAATCTGCATACGAAATTGAAAATGACATATTGCTTTCGCCTGTGTGAACGACACTCACGATTTGAATTGATAAAAGAATCTGAAACGAGGAAAGTTACAATGTCTCCCTACTTTGCATCTTCATCTCGTCGATATACGTGCCGCTTTGTCCGCGACCCTCTCCCATTTATCTAAACCCAACGTGTAAGTTATGCAATGACAAATCGACATACACCAAAGTGACCCGCCAGAACAAAGCTCCTGGCTCGCTAAGCAGAATACTTGAATCCTAATTTAAGAGACGACGAACCCTCCAATTTTCTTCTCTCTCAGAGTTTTCAGGGCGCTCACGTTTTAGACGTATTTGTCCGATATACTTTTCCAAGAAATTAATTCTAACAACTTTCCTTCTTGATTTGCGATTCTCTGAATAGAAAAAGTGAGCAATAGTGAGTCATGATAAGTAGGAAAAGTTTTTGTTTTTGGCACTGGCATACTATCATGGCTGCATTTAGTAAAAGAAAAAGTTCCAAAAACTCCAGTTTCCGTGAGCTTCTTAGAAGAAGTATAAGTTGTGACAGTTTATATTACAGAGTTCTTCGTTCCAGCATTTTTCGATATGCTAATCATAAGGTCTGAAAAGTTAGGGAGGAAAAAAGAACATGTCAGCAACATAAAAGACAAGATTTGTTGATGTCGGTGCCATTATACACTACTCTTATTTCTGGCGACAAATCCAGAAGTTTTGAAAATGTCAAATAGTAAAGGCTAATTCAAGAATAAATTAGAAAAAGAGTGATACACGTTTTTTGGCTTACTACCGTAATATTAATTGCCTGACTCGGAGCAATAAAGTTAACTTGGGATTTATTTCTTTTACACTCATTCCTTCCACTTTTTCATGCCTAAATTCGTTTCTGACAAAATGAGAAATTAATTCTGATCACATCCACAAATCCCATGAGTGCTGATTCCAGAGAAAGTTGTTCTGCTCGTTCCACTACTAAAAGTGTTAATGCCTGTTCAGAGTGAAAACTGAAAATATAGAAGTGGATTTGAACAAAACAGAGCTTGCCTTGCCTTTCAGATTTCATCAAATTTAGTTCAAAGGCAGAGTGTATGGAATAACCTGAAGTGTCTTCCCTACGACGTAGAATTTAAGCCAATATTCGAACTAACGAAGGGATTTAAAAAGGTTAGCGGCTTTCTCTATACATTGCTAAGCAACCTATATTTCCAAATGAACTCATGATACAAGTCATGGGATAAATTATCTTCTTTAGTATACAAGAATAACACCGTAAACGTAAAAGAGAAAGCTTTAGATTTTGCTTTCTCTCGAATCTTGCATCTCGAATCTCGTAAGAAAGTTGTGAGTGAGAGTTCATGAAGTTGGATTTTGTTTGAGACTTGGGAAGATTTAAGAGTGCCTTGAATGTGGGACTCTCAGAGTACCTATAGTATGTAAGCAATAGATAAGGAAAAATTTGGCGGATCCTAAGTCCCCTTAATAGCCAATAACTCTAATCAAAATCAAGTTATGTTGTCTACGTAGAGCACTATCTCTCTGAAGGCACATTTGTACGGAATGATTAACAATATGGGGCTCACAGGAACAGACGAGAGACTGAAAGTGAAAGGAAAGTGACACGGAGAAAAATTACCACTTCCCCCTTCCTTCCTTGAGAAGTACTTTTTGTTGAGAAAGCAAAGTTCTTTTTTTCGGTTTTTTGGGAGCCAAGTGGATTAAAGTGGACAAAAGTGGGATTCTGGGACTCAGTTGGAGAGATCTGATGGAGAAAATCGACGACTGTATGTTTTGGAAACCATGTGCTTCTGGACTGGAACAATGAAAGAAGATGAGCAGGCTCATGGTCCACATGAAGAGACGAGATCGTGTCTATTGGGGAAAGGAATCCGCTTTCTCTTTCCTCATTTCTCCACATTAGACCAAATCCTCTTTTTACTTGATTTCATTCCACTGACTTTTATTTTTTTCCTTTGGAGATGGCAAAGACCTTTTATCCCAAATACTTCCGGCTAATCAAGAATTCAATTCCACTCACAAAGATTTCTGTAGGCGGAAATTTGTATTCCAACGGTAGCCTCTCGATATCCCATTTCCTGATACCCATTTTGCTGCAATTCACCCTCAAATTAGAAAGTAAATAAGTCGAGTCAGGAGATTCGGAATTAAAGAAGAGCAAAGTAGTCGGTAATTTTCTTGAGCCTTTCCAATTTTTTAAATTGCTCGAGGGATTACTATTAGAGGCGTCGTTGAGTCTCTGCTCTGAAGTGCCATTTTTTATTTAAAAGGAAGCCACGCACTCTCTAAATTCACGGCCTGTCAATACATTAAACTTGTTGGAAACCTATAATGAAAAAACACGGTTTAAAAATGCTCAAGCGGTGGATATACGAGGTGTTTTGTTTTGTAAAAAGACTAAACAAATGTTAAATTGAGAGTAAATGTTGGTATAAAGTTCCGTCGCCATTTTCCTATAAACCTTTCCCGCTGAGATAACAAGCAACGTAAGTTACAGGGTGTGGACGTGTCAATTTGATTGACAGTTCGTGCTGCTTTACCTTCCCCACAAGCCCAATCCTTGTCAGATTGGTTCGTGACCTTATCTAAAATGGGCGCAAAGAACACACGGGAATTATCAGATTTATTCAATTAACGCTATAAAATTACTTCCTCTGCTTTTGTGGTGTTTGGCCAGTGAAGAAACTAAAGAGTTTGAGTACAAAGGAGGTCAACAAAAAATCAGCTTACAATAATAATAAAAAAAAGCTAAAATCTATTAGGATTCATGTTCGCACCAGGCGTAGGCAGTAGAGTCGTAGCAGTAGTGACCTTTTGTTCCGTATCCCAGGCGACTGCAGCAGGCGGCGACATGCTCCGTTGAAGGACAGCTTTTGTCACATTCCGGTGTGAATTTTCCGTTGGTTAATAAAAATCCTGTCAAAAACCCAGTTTAGATCGTTAGGAAGATGAATATGCGGAAACGCGATTGAAATTGATAAATGTTCACCTATTGCTAGGAGTAGGAGAATAGGAAGAAACGTTTTAAAAATTGGATCCATCTTCCTCAACCAAGAGATGATTGATTACTGACGAAGGACCAGTGAAGGCCTTGCGTTTATATAGGTTTCTAAACTTTCACTAAAAAGGGTTTCTGGTTAGCAATTAGAATGAAATCGGCTTTAAACATTAACGACTTTTGCCTTGTTGCGAAAATAAAATTTGCTTTTCTACCTTTACGGTTACCTCCTTTGGCAAAGTAGCGTCATTCATCTGTCACTCAAGTTAAATTACTCAATCATCAACATCTTGAAAGTTGGTTACTGGGAACTTAGACAAATTAATTGCAATCGCTTTCATTTTATTTAATTATTTCAATTTACGAATGTTGACCAGCAGTCGTCGTTGACGCTGTCCAACTAAAAGAAGCAAAAGATGAGGATTGTGAATTATTAAGTTAATAGACTAATTAGTACGATCAAGGTAAGAAATGCTACAAGAACTGCGGAGAGTATTAAAGTTAAGGGGGTTTACAAAGTACTGAACCCGTACCCGCAGCTTATACGCGCAAATGTTACATTACGTACAGCGCATGTAACACAACCTTCTTCGGCAACATAACGGTAGTATAGCCTACCATGAATTCATCATTAGTTTGCCGGACATATCTTAAAGTTCTAGAAAGCATGCGATGGGGAAAAGTAATTGGTTCTAAACACAAAAAAGGGAATAGCAATTATATGGTAGTTTAGTCGGAAGGACGCACAGTTCACTTTGCGATTAGACGATTACAATGATTTTAACTTGAGATTAATTTAGGTTCACTTGGGTTCGACTTATAGCGTACATCAATCGAAAACTTCACCACTTTCGTCAGCAGCAACCTCTCCATCTAGATCGGGATCTGCTTCATTCTCAATACCCAAGTCCTCGTCATTATCCACGGGATCCACGCGAGCCAATTCAAATTCAGGACTAGGTATGCGATTGAGCAGTACTCTCGACGGTCCAGCGCTACCGCTGCTACTACGGGCGCTGAAGCTTCGATTGAAACTTGGAACAGGGCTCACTCCGGATGCGCCTGCGCTTCCGTCATTCACCTTAGTCTTTGGCGGAGTTGAAGGTGAAGCATCAGCTTCATCGTTCTCAACTTGGGATGGACATTCAAAATGCACACAGTGAAACACCTATAAATAAATTTTGGGTTAATTTAATATAAGTTAGGATAATAAATAGGGTTTACCTCGTTGGCGCTGTTGTCTGTTCCAACAATTCTGATGTAGACAACGGGTGTGGGGTTAAATCGCAACACTTGCCAAGATTGGCAACGTTCCTTTGATTTGTTGGCAACCATTTCCCAGTTTCGCTGATTACCCGAGACTTCAATGAAGAAGCTGTAGTATCTATCATCTATAATGGAAATGTATATTAGCTGACTTATTTAGTTGTGGGCTCAAGGCAAATTCCTTACCCAAGTCCCACAACAAGAGTCGCATTGTCGAGATCACATAGGGCTGGGCTAACTGGACCACAATTGCCCCACTGCCTAGCTGATGACATGTATAACCACTGTCCCAGTCGTACCCACGAGTTTCACCTTCCATTCAAAATAAAACGTAGATTGACAATTGTGAACATTTTAAACGTATTGAAAGTTTACCATTGATCAAGGCATTCCTGCTCCTTGACACGCCTTCAGTTACACACGCACTCAATTCAATTGTGGCAACGTTTTCCTTCGGCACTAAAAAAAAAGATGTGATTTTGAGCTTACTAGTCAGACGAATATCAAGCACTTTTGGCAAAAACCTTCCAACCTAATAAACCCCATTTTGGATCCAGTGTAAATTCCTTCCGTGTAAAGTACGCTTGAACGGCGACGACGTGGAACATCCGATTCACGGTGTTGTGAGTGCCCACAATCTTGATGTACCTATTTTATAAATCGCAATACTCAAATTACACCATACGCCATGACTTCAAGTTAATCATATCCCAGTCCATTAGTACCTGACAACACGTTGAGGAAAGAAGATATTTTGCCACGACCTGCAGTGGTACTTTGTATAGTCACAAACTCGAATCCACTCCTTCTGATCCATTGACACTTCAATATAATAGGAGTAACTGCGCAGATCTCTGTCCCACAACCTGTTAATCCTGAACAATTAGACTCATATTAGAAAAAGAATACTGAAACTCACAATATTCGGATGTTGTTCAAAATACTCTGATGTCCCAATTTCAGAATTATTCCACCGCCGTTGTCACCGGCTTCATCAATGACGTGTCGAGTGAACCCTCGCTCAACGTCGTAATTCTGAACATCTCCATCAAGAACAGCTTGCCGCATTTCGCCCTTGATAACTGTTGCCCCCTTTTGAATATTGGCCACATTCTCCTCAGGGACTGCAAAGTTAAGAGTGTTCATTAGAGGCATTAAGATAATTCACATGTCATTTCAATGTCATTTTTACTCACCAAGATATCCCCGATAACGAATATCGACACGAGGTGTTTTGCTTTGATTGTAGATTGCGTCAAGAATAAGATTTGGTTCAACAAGACCAGTGGGTCGGACAATTTCCAGAAGAGTATTCAAACTCATCAAAGGCAAACGGACAGATTTCAAAACGCTTGACGCATTCGAGTGAATTGTTTGGTTGCGTCGCACCCAATCACAAGCAACTAACATAAAAACGGTCAGAATGTTCATACGACTGTAATGTAAGTTAACAAGAATACCTTCAAATATTTTTTCTTCTGGAGCACAAAACGAGTCCCTCGAAATTAACTCTTGGACGCCAAGCTAAAAAAAAACAGAATAAGAACAGAAAAGTAGAAGTGAACAATCGGAACTCATCGTCTGCCAAGATTTAACAAAATGTTTCACTTACAGGAGACAGTGTCATGAATGACGCATGATCCAATAAAACTGCAGCGTTTGAATCCGCAAATACAGCACACGTATTGACGAGTGAACGGAGACCAAAAACCAGTCCGGTGTCGAGAATGGCACAGACATTTGCTACCTGTAGATTCGATTTTAAATATTCACAAAGACTTGCTTCGAGCTCCTCGAACCCCCATTGATGTGAGAGTCTACAAAGGAAAAGAGTAGAATTAACTGGATTCTCAAACATTTTATTCCAACACTTCCAATACTTATAATCCAATATAAAATCTCACCCAAGAATATCCAAGATGATGTCTTCCTTCAGTTCACTCAGAGACATTCGACCACTGTAAATGTATTTCAACAACAGCTTGAACGCCGTTGTAGGAGCACCCTTCAATTCAACTTCAGGTTGTGTGCTCTCCCTCATTCCGCCGTAGAGCAAGCAACGGAAATACTGTGACCTAGAAGCCAAGATGATTTTATGAGCTGGGAAGCAGTTCCCTTCCACCACAAGTTGGATGTCAGAATAATCCGTGTTCAGAAATAGTGTGTTTGACAAGTTTTCTGACAAAGCTTCCACATGGTCAACCTCGTTTGGGCTGTCGTTTACAGGATTCAATTGTGCTGGCTCACAACTATTGGAGCTCATTTTCTAAACAAGTAAACAAAAGTAGCTTTTAGTAAAACTATAAAAACAGGTAATCCGTTAATCCTACCCTTCGAATTCACCGACAGGATGGAGTAATGGTCTGACACGCAGCAGCTGGATGAACAAAGTTAACCGTTATCTCCGTTGATCACTAATGAAAACACATATGATAAAAGGTCATTGGCACATCATGTTTATGAATGTTACACTTACCGCAGGGTATAGGGCAAGGATTAGCTTACAACCAATCGCCAGGGGTAGCGATGAGTTCGGTATGGCACTGACAGAGGTAATTAATTAAGTTACAGTTCACTGGTTGGAGTCCGCTGGACTACTGTGGCTTTTTTAGATTATTTTACGATGCGATCCATCCTCGCGAGCGAAGAATAATTTCCTAAAACTCCTCTCCCTGACCTGAAGGTCGCCCACTCAACTTAACCGCAGAGTTGGGCCCAGAGGATTGACAGGGAAATGTCACCGTGAAGGACACGAGCAATGGCCGGACAATATCCCATCCACAGGAGGTAGATAATCTTGATTTGTTTACTGCTCGACTTTAGAAGGTCACGGAACAAACGAAAAAGGCCCAGTTTGTGTTTTAAAGGCCCTTGAAAAATTAGAGCTTTTTCATTATAAATAGCTTGATCGGGTCAAGGGAGGCTTTGAATGAATTGAAAATAATCTTATATAAATAATGGCTAAAAGCTAAAGTAAATTGTGTGTGAAACCAATTAATTATTTGCGTTTGCTCGGCCCTGCTGTAATTCTCAAGAACTCTTCTTTGCCGTAGCAGCTCTTCTCAATTTCACTGATGAGTCCAGCCTTTGTCTTAGCCCCTGTAACTATCCCAAAGGAAGCACAAACTGCTTTCAGCTGTCCCACGCTCATACTCTCCATATTTGGTGGCAAGTCTTCAACGCTAATTTTTCGCCGTTTGACTGGCCCCACTTCTTCTCCTACTTCGCCTCCAGTTATCATCCGTTTTGAGTCCATTGAATTCTTATACGTCGCAATCCTCGAAATCAGCTCATCCTTTGACCCCTTCCCATCCAAGTTGTATGTCTTGCAAAGGGCCACCAACTGCTTTTCCGACAACAGCCACAAGTCTGTCACCTTCCCCCCAAGATAATCCCAGCTCTGTGCATTCTGGACTTCTTCTTGTGCTTCACGTAATTTGTCTTTCTTCTCGGCCGCATCCTGTTCCTCCTTCAACTTTTTAGCATAAGCTGCGATCTTCTTCTTGTCATTGCATCCCTGGATATGCTCCTCCCTCAACTCCTGCGAACTCTCAACTTCTTCTCCACAATTGGGGCATTCGTCCAGGAGGTTAAGGATGAAGAGCTGATTCTTTCCACTTTTGCCAACTTCAGTCACTTGTCTCGATTTCGCTCTCTTGCTCCTCTCTGCCAATTGCTCCTTTTCCTTGAGCTGTTTGATTTGCTTTGCTCGTATCTCGGCGCGATACTCAGCCTCTCGACGTTCTGAAATTGGGAAGAGGAAGAATCCAAAGAGTGTGGTGCATTTAGGATTTCCACATCCTACTTTCCGGTTGTAGTCATTCGGATGGTAGTCAAATTCTCGACGGCAGGAAGGACACTTGTGAGTCGCACTCATACATCCAAATTCAAATAAACAACCGGCACAGTTGAACGTACGGAGACCCATCATCATAAAATTATAATCGTAGAGCTCCGTCCCTGAATCTGGAAGTCCCCATTCCGCACGGCATCTTGGACAGTAGATTTTTGTACGGTGGCAACCGTCATTTGATCGGAAGGATTTCTTTTTCTTTTCTTTTTTCGTGTCATCTTCCTCCATGAAAAGTTCTGGTTGTGATAATCGTTCGTATGCTCTAACGAGGCATTGGAATGCCTTAGTGGCATCTGAGAACGAACTTTGAAGTTTATCTGGATGAATGAGTAGAGAAAGCTTCAAATAAGCTTTTCGCATGGTCGCGACTGAAGAGTCAATGTTGACATTGAGGCCAGAGGAAGATAAAATAGTTGCATAATCATCTGCCATTTCAAGAATTAGTTTAGCCAATTGGATTCCTTTGGAGTCTTCTGATGATGATGAGCTTTGTGAACCTCCTGCGACGGCTGATTCATTTCCAGATTTCTTTTTCAAATATTCAATGAGCGCATAGTGGAGTTCATCTTTATCTCCCGTTGGATCCATACCCAGTTGAGCCACGACTTTACGGATTTGAGGAGGTTTCAATTCAAATGGGCTAGATTTCTTTCCATCTTGAAGGACAAATAGATCCAAATATTTGACATCCATGTGCATTTTCACTCTTTTAGCAACGGCTGATGCATCTCCTGCCATTGGAAGCCCAACGCTCTTGAGATAGTCTTTCAGATCCTGCAGTTTACATTCGGAGAACTTGTTGGATTCCCAGATTCGTTTCCACTTGTCTCTCGATGACATCTAAATAAATCAAAGTTAATAACTGACTCATCGGAAGCTAATTTAGTTGACAGTAAACGTTTACATTTATGTGTGTCATACCTTGCAAGGGATTACGGAAAACTGAAATCACCGAAGTGTAAACACTTTTGCGGGGTCCACCCAGGCGTATCAATGAATTCTCTTTGTAGTTTTAATCTGCAAAAGAAAAACAAAACAAAAGACACTGATTACTTTTGGGTCCACCAAAGTGTAGCAATTTATGTAGTGACGACAGGGAAATTAGAATCAAGTTTAATAAATAGAATGAAACATTACCATGTAGACACGCGTGACCCGGTATGCTGTGACCTCTTGCTCCTACCCGCAGTGCCAGTTAACTCGGCTGTGCAGCTGTGCGGGAAACCTCCAAAAAAGCTTGACTATCGCGCCGCTTGAAGGGGTTCATTTACACAGCAGTCTGCATTGTTCAAACAGCGGCAGAGCAGTAAACATGTATCCCGGAAACTCCAAAACGTTGTATAGAAGGTTAACCGAATATTAATTTGAAAAAAATGTTTTGCTACACTCACACTCGATGGAAGTCTTGCCGTAAATGATAGGCCGTTAAAAGTACTATCCCATACAGTACTTAACGATTCCTCTGGTTGCCATAAGTCAGAGCGATTCATCAATTACGGATAAGTCTACTTAAAGTCTGACAGACGCTGTATACGTCGGCTTCGTCTCGCATTTGAGCGCCTGTCAGTTTCATATCTCCGAGGCAGCCGACGGCCTACTTAAAAGCCTAATAAGCCTGGGCTACCTTTCAAAGAAAAGTAAGCCCAACCAGATTTGAATTGCTAAACGGTCTCAGCAATTGTGTGGTGAATTGTATCAGGGTATTGAAGTGTATTATAAAATTACAGAAAACATGCACATATAGTTAAGAACTTAACTTCTAATTCCTTCAAGCTAGTACCATATCTTTTACTACGCATACAAGCCAGCCTGCCTGTTCCTATTTCCAATTTATTTTATGCTCTACTTCTGTTTTAAAAAATACTTCAAAATGACGTTTAATTTAAAAGGTTTTCTTTTGCTAGACGAGGCTTAAGTGTTGGCTTATCGCGTGCGGCTGGTCTGCTATTTAGATGAATCCACAATTAACACTGTAGGCCACTGTGGAGGCTGGCTGATTCAGCTGAGCTGTGTACTTACTAGATTGTAAAGAAAATACCGAATCGGATACAGTTGCAATGAAACTATGTGATTGACTGATTGGATAAAGGTACATTACCGACTCAACAATCTATTAGTGATTTATTAATTGATTAATTGATTTATTTTATAAAAGTTCCAGGTTAAGCAAAAGCAGAAGCATGGAAGACCAGGATTTTATACGAACCAAACGACAGTTTGTATATTCTGCGGCGACACTGATCACCGTCCCGTTCCTGTACATTTCGCTGACGTATACCGACCCGATCCGTTGGGTCATTGACACCCATGAATTGCCATTCGATACTCTCTTCTTCATTGGCCTTGCGGAAGTACTGAAAGTAATTTGCGCATCATCGCTCTTCCCTTCAAAAGATGCATTTGAGTCAATTGGCACCGGTCTTCGGGTATTTGGATCCAACGATAACGACAGCAAGTGGACCCTTCGATTACCTTTTTCTAGGAGTGGGGTTCATACCAGTAGAACCGGATGTAAAACAGCAACGTTCAAAATGGTGAATAATAGACATTATTTAGTTTATTATCCAACTGAACGATTTCCTGATCCGTTGCAGATTATTGACTTCTTTTGGGGTATCTCCTGTTTCGTCCTCTCTTGGGGATTATGTCACCTCATCCTGGTATTATTCGGGGCTCCAGTGTTACAGTAAGTTAAAAAACAATTATCCGTTTAATTGCTAAAAGCATCTCCATTAAACAGTCTTTTGACTTTTTGACAGAGACTGGTTCCTGACCGTTCAATTTAGTTTTGTTCTGGTATGCTGGTTCTTTTTCCCGTTGTGTCTAGTCCTGTGGCCGGCGTCCATTTTATCCGAATTATTTTACATCAGGTTCGACTCACTTTTTATTCTTCACAACTAAATCCAAGTGCTCATAATTCTATTTTGGACATTGTTTTAGCATTTGGGATGACCAGTGCTGTTCCTTGGTCGTGGCAAAATGGAGATTCGTCGTAACATGTATTGGCACTTGGATGGGTGCCATAGCCATTCCACTTGATTGGGATCGTCCTTGGCAGAAATGGCCAATCCCTTGTCTCTTCACTGCCACTGCTTCCCATGTCTTCATCAACGTAGTCATCTTCTTTTATTTTCTAAACAAGTTTTACGGTTCAACATTCCTGAATAGGCTCTTTCCCAAACGAACTAGTAAAGTCAAACCATTCTAATGTAGAAACTTCCAAAGCTTACCATGCCTGAGTTGTCCTTTTTTATTGACTTTACATCAATCCGAGTTTCAGTCTGTATCACTTATGTACAGTAATTCAACCTCAAATAGCAATATTAGCCATTAACATTGTTAATCGAAAGCCTGCTCGTGTAAGTGTATAAGAGAGTGCCAGAACACCTAACTTTTAAAGTTGCATTTGGCATTTAAGGTACATTAGCGGTTATACAGTTACAACTCTCAAAATGTGCCAAAGCCACGAGGAAACATACACATCTAAATATACTTTGGGCTACAATTAATCTACGCGTGATGATGATTGATGAAGGGCACAATCGCTGCAGTGTCAGAATGCACCAACCACACATGCTCACACAGATTCTAATGAAAACAACTCTTGATTCCTAAACAAGTTAAAAACCAATGTTTTGGTGAGTGGGTTTTCTTTACTAAAATGGAATGCGAGCAACGTTAAATTGCCAGGCTAATGTTTAGATGTAAAGGAAAACGAATGTTGTGAATTTTAGCTTTGAGATTGTTTTTATATAAATGTAATTTGTCTACAGGCTTTTGCGTCATAGGATAAGCTTTTCTAATTCATCTTTGACTAATTTTGCTTCCGAAGAATTTTTTGAAGAAATAACGCTTGACTGTCACATTCCACCATTTTATCCCTTCCTTGGAAGATATCGACGCAGAAACACTGACTAAGGCGAGGTTCGCAATTTCAAGACATTAATTACGAATTCGTCCCTTGTGCGCTAAGCGTTATTGAAGGGAAAAGTAGTGAAAGTGAAGAAAGTAACTTATAGCTCTTAAATTCCATCATAGTTAATTATATAATCGGATAAATGACATTCTTCCCTTTATAACGTAAGTCCTGAGTTAACGTTCAATCCCCCTTACACGTAAATTTAAGATAGATCGCCGATTTGGAGAATTTCCCTTTGTGTGACGCTTGTGATTGGTTAGCACTTGTTCACGTCAGGAGGTGTAACGAGAAATTCATCGGCTCTTTTGTGATCATTCAAAGCTTTCAGCGTATACGTATCATGAGGCAACTGGAAAGAAAATTACAAGTATAGAGTTAGAAAACCAATAACACCATATAGTAAGAAAGCTTCTCAAATTATTATGTTTTACCTCAGACTTCCGACGCAACAAAGGCTTGTCTTTGTTTTTGTTCTTTGTCACCTAACAAACAAAAAGGGAAATAAATCATCTGGAAATGAGTGGAAAAGTAACAGAAAAGGCTACTTCTTGGACCGGAGCTTCGAAGCGATCGTATGGTATGACTTCGTCTACACCATCGTCCCCACTTGCACCGATAGCGTTTGAACTGAAGTTATAGTCTTCACACGTCCTTGGCAGCTTACTATAGAAAGGATTTGTGGAGGCCAGCTCTTCAATCTTCATCCAAACCGAATCCCGCTTACTCACAAACTCTTTGTCCTTCTGACGCTGCACCTTGTAGTTTTGAGTGCACTCGTCAAACAGTTTCTGGTTGATCTCCATAAATAATTTCAAGGCGTTGTAGATCAATCCGTGGATCGTTCTGAAATTAAAAATAGGAAATTAGGAAATTGACACTAAATGTAATAGTTTTAGTAAATTCGTGTCAACTTACTTGTTCCAATGAGTCTTAGAGTTTCTGTAGAGAGAAGGAAACATAATAGGAAGTATTTCAGCTGCGTTATCACTTATTAATGACATTATGTACTCATTGTTCCAGTAGTACAGTGCTCTTTCTGCCACCTGCGGAGATATAATATCAAAAGTTTGTCAAGTTGTAAACATAATACATCAAGGTCTACAAAAAGGAGCTTTGTTGTTGGGCAGGATCTTATTCAAAGGATGTTTTAACAATTCTTTAAAAACGGAGAGGGTTTTCTTTGAAGTGAACTTTGAAGAAGACAGATATGGCAGGCGGGTAATGGCAAATTGATCCTCAACATGACGTCAAAGAATAAAATAAAATCCCATCCAACTTTTATATGCTCCTGGTAAAAATGGAAATGTCAAGGTAGAGAAATCTTTGTAGAATTCTCCTTCTCGAAATCTTCCTGCAATGACTTTTCTAGAATTAAAATTACCTGAAAATGCGGAGACGAAACGCACCTGGCCATCTGCCTAAACAAGGCTTTCATAACCTTTTTAAACTCAGCAGGTTCAATCACATCCAGAATTTCTTCCAACTCATTTAGGAACATCACCTGAGAAATGGAATCAAGGATCCGGATCAATAATGAATTCTATATTTATACGCAAGCAAAGGTTACACTGCTTGAACTGTGTTTGTAGCAACGGAAACCGGCGGACGCGGACCTACCTCCTTTGGAGAGTGAGTTTTTGGCCAGAACTTGAGAAGCGCCAAGATTACAGGTTCAGTGAGAGACGGATCCTTTTCCAGAAACTGAACAACACAGTATGCTAATTGGGGATGATAGACGGAGAGACTCTTCACTTTGTGGAGCGGAAGCAGAACTTTCAAGAGAAAGTTTTTGTGCTCTTCCTTCAACGGCAGCGCAAAGCCATTGATTATACTGCAATTTAAAATAATCAACTACATTAAGTTTCCACTTGTTTAAAGGAATGGAATAAATATTTCACGAATACTCTTGAAAATAGGGATAAGGGGTGTGGTTTCTATCAAATTATTCAATAGGAAAACACCCACGGCAGAAAAAAGCAAAGCGCTTTGGCTTTGCTTTCCGAGATTATAAATGCCTCAGATTACCAAGCACTTCGTTAAAAGCCGATTAAGTGGCAAGCTCGAGGAGCGTCTTGAGTGTAACTTGAAAGTAGATTCGATTTCACGCTAACTGACAGAATTGGATCATTCAATTTTCTCCCAGAGATAATGGAAGATGAAATGAAAGCGAGAGACAACGGAGTTTGTCTCTCGAAAACACTAGAAGAGAAAGCGTACAAGACACATACACTAATACATAATTCAGCGTTGCAAACCCATTACCTTCCTAATATTTCGAGAAGCTCGGCAATCCCATTGTGATGCTCCGTTTCATAAATGAATCGATAAAAAATATTGTTGATCTGTTTCCTTATGTAGGCGCGGAGGTTCAGAAATTTGCCGTAGATACGATGTAACGTCGTTTTCAAAAAATCACGTTCACGAGGATCTTCCGAATCAAATAAATCTAGTAACTGTAAAGGTAAGGAAAAATAGTGAAAACGGGATTACTCATGAACAACTGTGTATGAAGATGACGTACCTGAAGGACAAATTTTTGGTCAATGTATTTTTTGGCTATGCTAGGCTGGAAATCGGGAGACTCAAGAAACCTGAGAAAGTAAAAACAACAAAGTTTATAAGTCAATAAGTTAAATTGGACAGATCAATACTATTGAAAATTATTTCGACATTGTAAAATTACCGTAGGAAAAAGTCGTAGACTAATTGCAAATGGGGCCAAGCTGCTTCCAGGGTTGGTTCGTCTTCTTCTGGATCAAACTCGGCTCCATTTGGATTTGAAGATGGCGGCAGCGTACGGAAGAGATTAACTGAAAACTAAAAACAAAGTTCAAAGTGAGCATTCTTTTCTTCATTGTTTTTTCTTCGTTGTTAGGTAACGGGGACACCTACCATGTTGACAGCTTCGGGATAAATTGGTTCAGTAAGCACACCTCGTTGGGTTGTGATAAACTCAACCATTTCATGTAGTGCGCATCTCTTGACTTCTTTGTACTTGATGTCGGATAACGGATCCGTGACAAAATCAAAGAGCACACAGCATTGCCGAAGCTTCTGGATAAACAAGTCTTCCCTCTCCGTCGCCGCCGCATCTGTAAAATACCAAAAAAAAAAGAATTCATAAAGTTATGAAATGCAATATGGCATAGTTTGAAAAACGCATTTACTAACTAGGGACTGCCCTTCGCACTGGTTTAAATTTTTCAGTCCAGCTTCTTTGAGAAAGTTCGTCTGAAGGAGACGTACAGGGACTCGTCTGCAGAGACCCATAATCACTGTCCCCATCGCTCGATAGCCGTGCTGACAACTTTGATTCATTTGCATTTTGATGAAGATTTTCCAAATGTAAATTATACTGACGGTAAAAACATTCAGGCTCTCGTCGGACTGGAGGAGCACAGGGTAGCATGTGACTAATTCGCGCCAAGTCCCCGCCACAAAGTGCTGCGTATACGTTATGGTACACTTCTTTGTAATTCGGAATGTAGATCGGGACATGGGCTACAATGAGCCCGGGTCCAGTGCCTCTATTTCCCTCTTCCATTTAATTTCCTTTCACTCTCCCACGGGCCAGTGTTTATAAATCAATGATAAAATGCCGAGGAAGCGGAAGGGAAAGTCAGCTATATAACCCACTCTTCCGTGGAATCGAAAATAGACGCCTTCAGACTTTCCTCTATAAGATGACTACCAGTGCTTGTCAAAATTGATGAATTGATTCTTTCCAGTTTGTTTCAAATTCTAAATGATGAAAGGGCTTTTATACATGAAACCAGAAAAATAGAAAAGCTTTTCCAAATCGGAGTGAGCCACAAGGGGAAATCGCAGACTCAAGTTTCGCAATAACTAATTCGTCTCTTGTATCCTTCAATATAAGAAAAATTGCAAAAATGTCAAAATAAAACTGACTGCGGAAAATCTTCTTTCAATGGTTTTCAAATAAATGAATGACAGGGTGCTCAACCTGTTCCGACTGTATAAACCTTTTCTGCCTTCCGTCAACTAAAACTTTGCTAGAGAGAATAGAGTCAACTGACCACCTAAGTTGCTGCAATCCCTCAGAAAATATTGGTCCAGCTTATGCAAAATTAGCTTCTCCCCAGAGCTTAGAATTTAGCAGTCAAGACCATACAAGGGCCAAAATTGCCGCTAATGAATCCTTCCACAGGAGTCTGTAATTAATTTTTCACCACCGAACCACTTGCTAAGGTGATGTGCTCATCCTAAAACCAGTAAGAACCAATTCTATTAAATCTTATAGACCCATCCCTAATTATTGCTAATGGGACTAGTAAACTCAAAACCCCCAGAAGAAATGGAAATACGAAAAGTTTTGCACACCTCACAAAAATTAAGAGCACAAACCGAATTAATGGGAGCTAATGATTTGGTAGTCAAATGACTCACGGCAGCTGGTCGTGAACCCAGCTAAAATAGCTCGTTAATTATGGCAAAGATGAGCTTGAAACTTTACGATCTTTGCTCCAGTTTTCCATTTAATCAGCACCTGCAGAGCTCAAAACTTCTAGAGAAGTCTCTCTCAGCAACTAATTAGGCTTTCAAAGAGTAAACTCTAGACTCGAGATGTATGGATTTCTATGAACCTAGGGAAATCCCGTAGAAATTCCTATGTAAAGCAAACTGTGGTCAGCTTTACCTTCGCCATTTTTAAATCTTTCCATGACCATGACGTAAATCTCCAGGCAGTATGAACCATAATCCTAAACAGAATCGATTGCCCCCTATGTCTTTTACTTAACGGGTGATCACAAAAAAAAAAGACAAAGTTCAAACGCAGTTTTCGGGGTGACCCCGTGAAGGTAAATTTTTTTAATGACCATTTTCGGATTCAGCGACTCATTTACAGTAAGGAAAATGGTCTTGCTTGGTATTTATTGACGTGGCTACTTTCACA
>VNWY01000312.1:0-54397 GCA_009869845.1 Pseudachorutes palmiensis
TGTGAACCTTCGAATATGCATAATCCTTACATCACCGAGTCTGTGATGGATGAGACTTTCCTAATGAATCCTTACAACTTCTCAATGAATATCATCTACATTTCATTTGCATTTCACTCATTTCCATTCGACTGGAACGTAAGCTTCCAAAGGGGACCCCCTCCTTCGGCTTCAAGCAAAATCTTGAAAAGGGCTCATTATGCAAAACGAGATAAGTTCTAACCAACCATTTTGCTAGCAACGTAGTGTCAAAGGGAAAAGCACCTGCTTTGTGTATTTTGACTCCCGAGAAACTCCGTCCCACGGTTTTTCAGCGAAAAGGATGAAAGGTCTGTGACACATGTGTATAAAGAAAGAAGGGACGAAATTCCTGCATTGTTGACAAAGAGCTATGTTAAGCATCGTTGTCGTCGTGGTGGACAATTCTTATCAAATTCTTGGATCCACTTCAAATGCTTCCCTGACTTTAAGATGAAGTTTCGTTTCATCTTTATCCTGACGTTTGAAGTGGATCTTCCATCTTGTTAACATGCCTCTGTCAGGCGGAGTTTTATTACCAATTTAACCTCCTTGATTTACATTCAGATGGACACTTTGGGCGTTTAGGGCCAATGGGATTTTCTCGCCTTCTTCAGAAGTAAAACACTTTTGCAGTAAAGCTTCTAAACCACTCAACTTGTAATTAAACGATGATACAAGTGCGGCAGCATTAGCTTTGATGAATAGCGGACTTTGGTTAATAGCGGTCGCCTATATCCTTCTAGAGCCTTTCGTTTAACCAAAAGAGATATTCGTGCATATACATTTCCAAGTGGCATATCGTTCAAAGTGTCAACTAGTAATTGTTCTCCTTAATTTTCCGGGTAGATAAGAAAAGTGTGAGAAAGTGAGGTTGAATGATTCTTGGATTTGGTTTGTGGTTAGCCTGACGGATGCTGCTGGTCGAGTGGCTGTGGCACGTGAGTGTCCCTCGTCCAGTCTGCTCCTGTGGGTGCTTCGCCCAGGCCACGGCTTTACCTTGATTGGTCCAAGAACCAATTCGTGTGACCAAGGGGAGGACGGCAAAGAGGCTCAACAGGTTCAGGCAGGGTTCCCGTTCCCGGCTTAAGCTTCGAGCTTAGCTTCAACAGCTTCAATCCAAATCTCAGCTCAGTCGACTCCCAGATTTGAGTGAGTGCGTGCGTGCCTGAAGTGCACACGCGTGACAGCAGTAGGGACAATAAGAGCGCAAGGATTGACGCTGCCAAGGACTTGAGTGGCGGTCTCAGGCTGACACGCCTGTGTGCCAAGATGTGCTCCACGGAGTCAGTGTCCGTAGACTCTACTGGAGGGGGCGGAGTTGACAGCAGTCCCACCGTGGGAAAAGTATCAGATCCAAATAACAACCACCCACGAAACCCAAATAGAAGGGTAAGGCAACATTCCAAATCTACTTAACATCTCTTTCATAAATTCATGGACACGCGGACGTGGTTAAAATCTGAAATTGAAAATGCGCGCACACCCGGAACTCTTTTGTTCAAGGAACACCGGCACACTTAAAGTCAGAGAACGCTCCAGGCTGTCCCCGCACCTGGCAAAAATGAGGATACATAAAAATACAAATTATGGACAATTTAAAGACGTCCCTTGGAGGGACTATGTCAAAAGTCTCAAGGAATTCCCTCCTCTTCCAGCACAGTCCCTTATTGTCTCATTTTACGATGCCCTTAAAGGCTTCAAATCACTTTTTACGATTTTCTTCCGTGATTTCTACCCCGAAAAGAATCATAAGGCGAGCTTCATGCGTGTGTGTGTACAGCACTGCGCGCGTTCACCTTTCAGCTTTGTTTAGCTCAATCTTTCTTAGATCTACGGTTTTCAACCCTTGGAATTTGAACGTTTTCAGAAAAAAAAACGAAATGGCCATTCACTGTGGTTTTCTTTTGCAGTTTTTCAAAGTGATTAGGAAAGGGGATGTTGTTGGTAGTTTTGGATGTGTTAACTCCCTCGTATCCTTCCTTTTCAAAGTCCCTCCAACGAGACCCTTCATCCGAGTGTTGAATAACAAAAGTCATAAATATTTGAGTGCACCTTCTTCTAGAGGCTAAGGGTCTCTCCTTCGTCATGAAGGCTTTTGTTTCTCTCAGGATTTAAACTTCCCTTCTCAAAGGAGCACTTGACACTTTGGCTGATGATGAGGAGGGAATAAAGGCACAACAGTTTCCTTTTTCTCACCAAAAAAGTTTTTCAAAACGACGACCTTATTCCTTCCTTTTGTTTCAGAGCAACAAGCCGATAATGGAGAAGCGACGCCGTGCTCGAATCAACAATTGCCTCAATGAGCTCAAAGGGATCCTCCTGGAGGCCATGCGGAAGGACCCTGCGAGACACTCCAAATTAGAAAAGGCAGACATTCTCGAGCTCACGGTCTCACACTTAAAGTCCCTTCATCGGAATGAGGCTCAGGCCAGTCCTTCTCCGGCTGAACTATTAGCTCGCTACCGTGCGGGTTTTACCGAATGTGCGGCTGAGGTGGGACGCTTCTTGGCGTCACCAAAGGCAGAAGGAATTGAGCCGGCGACGACAGCCAGACTCATTGCTCACTTGAGCGACTGCCTAAACGGTTCCATCGGAGGCGGTCCGCTGCCAAATTTGAGCCCTTGTTCGCGAACCACGCCCATCCCTTTGCTCAGCGGTGTTTCAAATGGGTCAAGTGGCGCTGAGACGTCACTCAACGGCCAACTCCCGTCAAACACACCGGTCATTTCCTTACTACCCTCCAGACTCCCGTCGGGAGAAATTGCATTTGTGGTCCCTGGATTCAGCTCACTGAGAAACGGCGGGATCCAACTCCATCATTCCTCCACGGTTCCGCCGTCATCGCTTCATCATCAGAGTCTCCTCCAACAATCACAGGCTCAACATTACCAACCAATCCTATCCCCTGAAGTTCCGTTGGAACTCACAGTATCCTCGGTTCATAATCCTCATCACCACCACGGTGGCAGCACGTCGTCACCTTCTTCATCAACTTCCTCCCTTAGCCCTGCCTATTCCTATGCACCTATGGCACATGCTCAACCGCACTCTTTCTTTCACCATCAGTCGACGTACCAATCACAGCAACCGTTGGCCTTGGTCACACCCAAGAGAGACATGGCAGATATGAGCTGCTGGAGACCGTGGTAGCCACACTTCGTTTTGTTACCCTCTCCTCGTCTCTTCGACCTTTTCTTCTTTCGTAAACACTTCAACTAATCCAAACAGTAGATAAAAAGCCCCAAATTGTGATATAAAATCCCAACTCTAAGTATGCGAGCACATCAACAAAAATCAAATGTCTTCCACACTTGTAAATTTTTTTAGATTTCTAGGTTATTTTTGGTAAAATTGCGACAAATGAGGGAGTGAAAATGCATTATTCTTATCCATTCCTATAGTTTCATTCCAAATTACTTAGGACAAAAATGCGGACTTTGTGGCCGCTGTTCTTGAACTGAAAATAAATTAAATTATATGCAACAATGACACGCGTGTGAGTTCTAAAAGTTGAGAGCTTCAAAGTGGAGTGGCTGTCTATTTTACTGATTTATTGTGACAAGGTCAAAGTGCAGGAAGGGTAGATGAAGGGAAGCGTTGATTGGGGCGTCCGAAGAGACCTGAGGTGGAGTACGCCCGTATAAGACCCTTTTCGGACGATTTCTAATTAAGAAGGGAGCAATGAATTGAGCGCATGGGAAGCTTAGTTTGTAATAGAAATGTTTAGCGATGGTGGTGGCGGCGGCGGTGGGCCCCGAAGGTGAGATTTGGTTGATGGGAACTTGGAACAGGTGGATTTGTGAATAGAATTCCAGAAGGGAGGGGTACTCAAGGGGTACTTTGTTCCACACCCTTTTCAAATCTACCCGGGTGCACGTGAAACTCCTCCATTCCCACTGCTCCTGGTATTCTTTCTTTAATTAATTCTTCCACTTGATGCTCCGCTGAGGATGAGTCCCTTCGACCTTGTTCTCAAGTCTCCTCTAAGGCACTTGGAGACATTCCTCTGCGACGTGAGGAGACTGGACGACTAATGATGATAAATGGAGACTTATGGAATCGAGAACGTAATCCGACGTGACTAATCGACTCGACCTGCCCATCAGCCTTAACGGTTGGACATACACGAAGGGACAAGGTCATCCCTTGAGATCACTTTGGAAACCTCAGATCAAATTATGAGATACGACATGGAACGCGCACGTCCTTATCCTTATCTGTACTAGCGTCGTCGTGGTCGTGACTAAATGCAATTGACCATGATTCTAAATTCCAGACTTTATTTAATGTAATAAGTGAAAGTCAACTTTCACCTTCAACTTCAATTTAGAACCTTGTTAGATTTAATTTTTCATTCATTTTATCATGGCTGTAGTTGAATCTATGAATCTTGTTTACTTGTCCCGATAACAGGAGAACGAGGAGACTGAGTTGCTGTCGAAATCGTTAAGTTGGTTTTTCATTGATTAATTAATGGGGGTTATGCCGGATGAAGTAATTGAGAATTTGAGTGTGAGGGGGACGCCACGTTCACAGTGCTTCAACTGCCGTCGCATGGAGCTAATCTAAAGTATATCAGACTGAATAACTAGCCAATTGAAATTCATCTAAAGGATTTGATTAAATTCACAACGGGACGGGATTAATTTTTTTATATCTCGGGCTGACACTCCATTTTTCTGAATTCAATCCCCGCGACCTCCTGGGAGTCGCCACTTCCTCTGAAAATGATCAAATTATGTGCCGAAAACAATTGCAAAGAGTCAACTCATTGTTCATCTGGTTTTGCAATTATTCTTCACTGTAATAGTGTGGCTGATGGACGACATCACGCGGAGGAACAGGTAGGAAGGATGCACTGCAATTGTTCATGATAACTGATCTCTGATGACGGTGATGGAGGTGATGCTCTTCCTGTCCATTGTCGATGTCCAGTCTCACTTCCGGTGGGATCAATTGGTTTCCTTTTTGTGTGGACCCACTCGTCCAGATCGCCTGCGAGTCCTAATTAACTGAATACTTTGGCTCAACGCTGTTTGTTTGGAAGGGGTGAGGCAGGCGACATCCCTGGTGATCTTCATCATCATCATCATGGGCTGGTCCGCCATATCCTCTTCCTCTGATATCCTCCATTGTCTACCTCATGAATCTCATCAGCGTACATTCCGAACTTATTCCAAGCTTACGTTATCATCAGTCCATCGTCATCCGCGGGAGCAGGACTAAAGGGTGGGGCTTCCTCTTTTCGAAACCTCCACCCTTCATATATGTAAGGGCTCACCGCACACTCTTCAAGCTCATTCTCAAGACCACACCAACATTTTGTAGAGCTCGAGCTAGTTAGAGAAAAATGATAATTTTCGGTTTGAATAATTCAGTAGTTGTATGGAATTGTGGAGAACCAATGATTTCTCTAGGATAGTTTTCCCCTTTGCGTGTGTGTGGCTTCTGATTGTTTTTGTAAGAGCCATTAAATGAAGGAAGGTTAGGGAACAACGAAGGAAGCATCTTCGTCCAACGATGATTTTTGACTTGTTGAAAAGATTGAAGGCTGCAGCCAAGCTCTAACGGTGCTTTGTTTTGAGACTAACAAAACCAGGAGCCCTGAGACTTTTCCTAATTATCCCATCAAGCCTAAGGGTGGGTTTAAAATCAGAATTCAAATGAACCAGACATTATCCCAACAGCCGGGAGAGTCTGGTAGATGCAACTGGATAAAGATTGGGGGAGGTCATCATCTCTGAGAGACTTCTCAAGTTTCGTTAAATCAACCACACCGTTGGACCTCGGATCCAATCATCTTCATCATTATATTTAATCTCAAGCCACTGGCAGCAGCAGCATCCCTTGAGGGATGCTCTTGAAACACGCCCTTCAACCAAAGTGACGGATTACCACTTCTCCTCTTCCATTGGAATGACCAGATTGATTAATGGGGCTGATGAATTTTATATATGAGCCCTTAACGAGAGCTTGTCCTCTCGGAATATTTTGATATATTCCTTCGGCCACGCGGGTTTGCAAGGTAATAGAAAACCATAGAATTAAGGTTCAGCTCAGAATTTGAGGGTACGGTTTATGGCCGATTCTAAGGTGACATGCGGTTCGAGATGGATTTGATGTGACATCGTTTGGTGAGCAGGTGTACATGTGCTGGTGATGAGCCCTTTTTGTGTGTCCACCGACGACGGACATGTGGGCCCTTTTACTTTATGGATTTAGTGGGCCCTTCATCCTTTAGCAAACCGTATCGCTTCCCTGATCTTGATTTTTTGGGTGATCGGATTGGAATTCTAACTCAAAGGATTTTCAGTTTTTGAGGAAAAACTTGGGGAAGCTGAAGAATAGACTTCAGCATCAAAGTCTTTGGAAATGGACGAATAAAAAACTGGAGAAAAACAAAGTTTAAGGATTTTATTTGGGATAAAGTATGGTATAGAAAAATAATACAAAGTTGGAAAGGAGTGAAAAGAAATAAAAAGCGGAGTGGATGAGCCTTTCTTCTGTCAATTCCAGCTCAGAAGATCGGGATGATGGGGAAACTTTTGAGTTTTTCGGGACTTCATCTGATTGGAGGGCGAGAAAATAATTATTTTCGAGTCGTTGAGTGAGATTTCCAAAACGTATGAGTTCCTCTTGGACAAAGTACCATGGGTTTTTAGGAAATTGTTTGAAGTGGGTGTGGGAGGTCTTCCTGCTGCGGCTTTACCCGTTTTTCTTCTCCAGAAATTGGAAATTCTCACCCGAAAAGTTGTCATAATTCCCACTTGACTTTTAGCAGACTTAATTAGGATCCAATTTCAAGGGAATTGAAGGGCTCTCAAGTACCCACCACACTGAAATACGAAACGCAGCCTCCCTTTTTCAACTTGGTTATATGACACCTCCACTTTGCTTTAAAACAAAAGGAAAACAAGTAAGCGTTTTTCCCTTGCTTCCAATCTCAAGAACGTGATGTCTCCAGCCTAATGGTTTCAACAAACCGAGCACTTTTAACATCATCAAAAATCAGGTTTAGCTGACAATTAAAAATTAGGCGACGAAAGTTCTCTTTGCATGCAACAACGGACCGGATTCCTCCATCCCCTCTAAGCTCCGTGGCGTGTGACTGGAAATGTCAATGGAAACGAATTTGTTTGTTTTTAAGATGCTTGCTTTCAAGATTTTACATGCTAAGTATTGAAACTCAAAATTACACTTTCATTTAGTCTCTGAATATTTCCGCTAATAAATTCACAGTGAAATGAAAAAATGTTAGCGTCCTCACAAAGTGGCCGAATAATCCCCTGTGCGCATCTGAATCCGGATGGATGCCTCCCATTGGTTGAAATCCTGGACGCCTTTCAGACTCCAATCAGTGAAGACTTTGCATGGGCGCTTTGTTATGAAACAGCAAGGTGTGCGCAACGCTTATTCAGGAGTGTTCTAACGAAAGATGAATGTCGCCTGATGACCTCCCCGGATCAACTCCTGGTACACGAAGATGGAACCATCCACGACGGCTCATTTCTCAATGAACGGGGTCACCTTACATTTAATGCAAAGCCTAGAACCTGGAATATGCTCTAATTTTATGGAATTTCTCATTTCAGATCCGAGCTCATCGAATTTACGGATAAAGTGTTTAAACGAAGCAACGGTAAAGTCATGATTACAAAATTAGGTTAGTGTAAAATTAGACAGTGTAACAATTTGGATAAATTGATAGATTATTTCCCACTTGGCTGTGGTGGTTTACATTGCCCTTGACTATGGATTTCCGGAAGAAGTGGAACGCATCCTCGACCCTGATCTCGAATCACTTTTGACGAATATGATAGCAGGTTGGTGACCGGTTGTCACTAAGATCAACTGAGGTTAAATGTCGTTCTAAACCTCCACAGATAGCGAGTCGTCCCACCGAGCTGATGACTTGCTCAGCCAAAATGCAGGAGACCATCAAGAGAAAATTCTTCCGATTTCTACCTTCAACCAACTTGCTCAAGTCAGTCCACGTTATAAATGTTAAAGTTAAAAACTATTTTCCAGTCTGCCATTTCTCCAGGCTTGTATTCATTCCATGAGACAAAAGTTTAGAGAGACGGAGATGAAACTCCATCATTCCGCGGACACGTACTACCGAGCAATTTGTCGAACCCATGTAGCCGAAACGCTGGAAATTTCTTCCGTTTTGCATAAAATTGCAAAATGTAAGCCAAGCATTCCTTCCTTTGATGGATCTCAGAATTCCAACCAAAGCACAAGCGAAACACTTCCACACTGTTGCGAAGAAAGTTCGGAGAACTACACCTCAAGCAAAGACTTTCTTGATTGGGTAACTCAATTTAGGATGACCTCTAAGGACTATGAATTAAATCTCATGTTTGTAAAGGTTCGTAGCTGGGTTCACGTGTCCAATGACCTTCGGCACGGAGTGAAGCTTAAACCAACACTGGAAGTCCAAATGAAATCATCGCCATATGAAATGACACCATTCGAACACCTTATGGAAGACATAAGAAGTCGACGCATCAAACTAAAGACAATTTCACAGTGGAATCGAATCAAGGCTAAAGAGACGCACTCACTTCTCACGGAGATAAAATCGAAAAAGCCTCTGCTGCGCAAGGTCATATTCCTTAAACTGACCTTACATAACTATACAAACGTACGTTTTTCTACAGGCATCTGATAGGATTCTGAAGCTACCACCAGCTAGTGAACCGACGCCTGTGGAGAAGCTCATGATCTCAATCCGTCAAGAACATCAACTTACAACGACGGAAAATGGTACCACTGACTCCACACCGATTCCCAATGAATAACCAAAATTCCACTCGGTTCAAACGAAATACCATTAAAGTGGAAAATATTGATAAGGTTAAATCAGGATTTAGTTGGGAATTTCAACTTTATATACATCAAGATTGATTTTAGAACTTCCTAACAAGGAATCTAAATTTTATCGATTGAAGGCAGACTTTTGTTTAACTACGGCGTGAATTATTATTTTAAACTACCTTCCATGAATGCATATTACGGCGTGACTGATTAGCTTTTCATGACTTCTAGTAGAAGGTTCATTTAGTCTTGGAAAAGTCGAATGGATCCTCTGCTTGAGTCAGCTTGTACCAATGGCCGCATTCACACCGTTTTGGCTCTCCTTTATGAAGCCACATGTAACTGATGTAAAACGATTCTTCATGGCAAACGCATCCCACAATACGAGCATCGTGAAATGACGGAACAAGGGTAGGGTTGTCCTTAGTTCCAGGGCCGACGTTTCATTGCTCGCATGTTAAACGGGTTCTGCAAAAGTTAAACAAAAGTTTCATTGAAACGACCACCACCTTTAACATTTAAGGCTAAACACCAAAGGTTAGAAAGGTTATCGCTGTACCTCGTTTCCTCGAACAATCGCTTCCAATTCCTTTCGCTCCAACCCGGTAGCATGTTCCAAAGGGTCAGCCATCACTGTAACAATACAAATTGTAAATGTATAAATATAAAAGTGGTCAAACTTAAGTTTAATTTTTAAGGTCAAACTTACTCTTTTGAGCAAACCGAACCGACGTATAGAGCGCCGTCCGTCGGCTCAGAAGGAACGCGCTACGTGAGATGAGTCCAGCCATCGCAAAGTACTGCAATTCCCTAAAAAGTAAACACAATTAATCGCTCAAAGTTGACTAAAATTCCAACAGAAAATCAGTTCCCAAAAACTGTGGAATTGGTTGTGTTTTGAACTGTGCCTGTGGAATCGCATGGATTGAAGGTACCAAAATCAAGCTCCTCAGTCACCCTGAAGGTTTCAACTTTGTTAAAAATGCATTAACAAAAATGAATCTTAAGCTCAATATGTAACGAATAAACTTAACAGCCAGTGATTTAAATTCTAGATTTGGTAAATTATTCAGATTTTCAGGGATTCAGAGAAAGGGTGAATGAAAATCGCTGCGATTCTACTCTTAATTGGGGCGCTTGGCAACAGAGAAAAGACAGAAATGGGCAGATCTGGGTTGATCCAAACTATGAAAATAAAAAATTTAGTCAGTTTAATAATAAATAAGCTTCCTTTTTTTACAATTTTAATTGTTTTTAGTTTTTATTCAATCAGTAATTAAATTGTAGTAGCTTTTTCTTTATTTTCTAATTACAACAGTTTTGCCCGCAAATTAGGCCAAGGGTGCTGGCGTCACGCTAGGTGGCTCCGTGTAGGGCTTTCCATTTGAACCAAAGTATTTTTGATTTTTCATTTGGAAATTGGAATAAATCGAAAAGCTTCCAAAAGCAGATTGGACGTGACATCAAGTCTTCCTTTGTTCTCGGAGTGACCTTGTCGAAAGGAAGCGTACTCTGAGGTCATAACGCGTGTTAAGGGTCCATACAAAGTTTGATTTTGGTAAGGTCATTTACCCGGTCTCCGATTAACTTTGATGAATTGAATGTGGACACCAAGGCGTTGCTAATTAAGTTATCCTTTATTTTAGACTGAGGAAGATGACATCCGGAGGTGGTGGAGAGCGGTATAATATACACAGTCAATTGGAACATCTCCAATCCAAGTACATCGGGACGGGACACGCGGATACAAGCAAATACGAGTGGGTCACTAACCACCACAGAGATACAATTTCGTCAATCCTTGGACACTTTGATCTCCTCAATTACATGGCACTCACAGAGAATGAATCAAAGGCACGTGTCAAGTTCAATTTCGTGGAGAAGCTGCTTCAGCCGTGTGGACCACCGCCGGAGAAACCGACAGAAGACTAGGTATACAAATAATGCGGAGTTCATAATTTTTATTCTACATGTTTAAGTTCCAGTATCCAATTCTGTTCATTCGCCTGATGCGTGATGAATAAATTACTCTTTTGCTTGACAATGGATGCTGGAATTTTCGGAAGTTCGGAAGGTGAGCCTGACTATTGAGCACCTCTTGTTCATGCATAATTTGGTTCTTTTAGGGAGTTATAAATAAGTTCAAGTTGGTGATGAGTGACTTCAAATTAGGAGATTCATAGACCTTGGAACAGGGACAATAGTTGACCTTGAAGCGATTGCTTGACGCAGCGTCCAGGGGCAAGGAGCAACTCAGGTGAGTTTTTAGCATTATTTGGAGGGTTTCCATTTCCTACAAAAGTTAGATCAGATTCAGAAGGTAAGGGTTTATGTTGCATTGCATCAATTAAAGTTTTCTTATTTTTGCAGAGTTCTAGGATTTAAGTCGAATCAATTAAATGGGAGCGGAACAAGGGAAGTTTGGTAATGGATCCAAGCTACCCTTGGACGAAGCAGAAGCGTTGCAATTGAAGTTACTATTTGCCAAAATACAACGAACAGAAACAGATGTCACTAGAAAATCCAGTAATTATTGTTCCAAGGATGCGATACAGGTACATTCAAATGTAAATATGTCAAACGCATCATTGTAATTCATTTTTCAATTTGAACTAAACAGGCATTCTGTAAAGCGTCGTTGGAGGATTGGCTGTCTGATAGAGTCTCCACAGCGGCTGCCAGTTAGAAGCGAATCTACGACACTTCAGCTAGCCGAGCTGGATATCCCAATAGTCATTTTTTCTGATGCAATTGGATATCTGGGTCATACTCAAAGCTCGAATCGCTCGAATAGTCGTAGATTCCCTAACTGACTGTGTTTAACAGTGATTCTAGTCAAACCAAATACAGCTCAAGTGGGGTCTGTTCATTTAAATGGATTCCTAAAATTCGCCTCCACTGTTCTGAAGGGAGATTTTGATGACAGAGTGGAACTAATTTTCAAAATATGCTCGGAGAGGAATGAACAACAACCAAGCACAATGTCGGGCTCGGGGATTTTGAAGGTAATTTTTATTTACACAATACATACCATGTTCGCTTATATAAATGTTGTTTTCTTAATTTTAGTACACGACAAGTCTTGTCCTATCGTGTATGAAGTCATACGGTGATACAGAATCCTACAAGTCATGGACACGATGTCTACCGGCAGGAGCAACGAATGAACAGGCGCTTGCCTTCTATTTACTTCAAGACTTGCTTTATCCAACTGGAGTTCCAAAGGATCTCATTGCAAAAACAGAGTCCAACATTCCTTCCAGGCAATTTACATTTGACGAAGTCATAACGGGACTAGGGAAATCAGTGACTTTTCAAAACATTTCGAACTCTGTGTACAGCAGATGCTTTGAATTTCACCAAGAATCGAATATGATGAAGGATCTAATTCCACACTGTCTAAAAGTCCAGCCTGCCCTGATTTCCCCGAATTTCACAGTTCTGGATTTGAGTCGAGTCATTTTCCTAAATTCGCTGCTTCCATCAGAACTTAGATCCCGTTGGCGGTTCTTGTTCTCATCTGCGACTCACGGCGAAAGCTTTTCGAAATGTTTGAGCTCCATTCAGCAGCGAGGATCAACGATTCTAGTCATAAGAAGCAGTGATGGTCGAGTTTTTGGTGCGTTTGCACCATCCAGTTGGAAACTTGGACCCAAATTCTTTGGTAAGAGATAAAAGTTTCATATAGTGATCGACTTTTAAATTCATGGACATTGAAATCGTATTCGGTTGTGGTTTTATTAGGAGCTCCGCAATCATTTTTATTTCACTTGGCACCCCGTATGGTTTTCTACTCAACGACTGGTTATAACGAGAACTATCAGTATTTGAACATCCAGCAGAAAACCATGCCAAACGGACTGGTACCTTCATATATTTTTCATGACCGTACGAATTAACATTTTATTTGGAATCTTGTTCTTCAGGGAATTGGCGGAACAATTGGTTACTTTGGGCTGTGGTTAGACTCGGAATTTGGCAAGGGTTCTTGCAGTCCCTCCTGCACGACATTCGCTTGTCCTCAGCTTTCACTTGAAAAGGAATTTGTGATCACACACTTGGAAGTATGGGGAGTGGGACCAGAGCCTGAAAAGGAAGAGGCAAGTCCATCAATTCCAGGACATTTCTCCAGAGTTTACTGTTATATCAGTTCATGTAAATTTTCCTTTCCATCACAGGGTGTCCGAGAGCCGCAGAGTGTTTTGGACAAGGACCCCGAACTGAAAGCTGTGATGGAGATCATGGGAAAAAAGACAAATGCTAGTGATGGATACCGAGATCTCCCTGAGCCACCAGAGTAGTCAACTTCATCCATTTAAATACTTAATGTACCATTCCCTCAATGTAAGTCAATCAACCTAAAAGTTTATAGCCAGAATTCCTCGGAATTTAGTGCTTCCCCTCACTATTTCACAATAAGGTTCTATTGTGATGGTTTAATGAATCAAAGTGGAAAAATGAGCAGCAGTGGGAAAATCACACGTGTGTACCTTAATGATGTTTTATTGAAAAGGAAGCCAAGTGAGTTGTACTTGACAGGGTCATTTGTTTTGTTAGTTTCTAAGGCCAGGGCGTCTCACGGTGTTCCTTTCTCCGAATTTTAATTGTTGGTTGTGGAGAAAAGGATGATGGTGAAAGTACGTCAGACGACGGCGAAAGGAGGACGAGCAAGGGGGTCCAATGGCCTTCTGACGCAAGCCAATGACGTCAAAGCCTACTCTGGTCTGGGCCAGGGAAAGCAGACTCCCAGTTCTCACGGATTTCCTTTTTACCTCATCCTGATCTCATATTCTTCCATTACATCAATCAACTCATCTTACAAGTTAAACAGATTCCCAATTTACTCGTAAATGAAGCATTACAAATGACAATTGATTTGGAAAAGGGAAACGAACATCCAATTTGTTACTTTTGAGATCTCCCTCCTCAAACATGGAGCAGGGAGGTCATTGACCCCAATGCGTGGTTTGCCCTTTATCATTCTCCTCCAAAATTTAGAGGCACATGGCAGAGCAACACATTGGATTAAATCTAAACCTTTTTGCACACAATATGCAAAGATTCCTGCTGCAGTAAAAGCCTAGACAAAATATTCCCCTTAGCTCCAAAAATTCCCTTGAACAAAAATCCCGTGGAATGTACCCATTTTCTAAAAGTAATTTGTTCTATTTTTTGTTTTATAGATGTGTCCCCATCCTATTGGAATAATTTGTTGTGCCTTAAGGAAATCTACGGAATTGGCTTGGAACATTATAACAAAAAGTCAGAGGCTTCTGCCAATTTCCCCACTCCACCCTGCGCGTCTGTTTTGGTGGGAAGTGGATTTTTTACACGTTCGGTCGGTCATCGATTCGTCGTGTGTATTGGGCCTCTCCTGCCTGCTAAAGTCCAGGTCTACACGCGACGCTACGAAAGGATCTCCCGAATCCCGGGTTTCCTCGTTTTTCGTCATCAACCTTCCTCTCCGATCCTCCCAGTATAATGCTCCATGCTCTGTCGGATCTTAGCTTTAGTCCGTCTGAGCTCTTGCCCTGGAACACAAACACCAATTACATCACACACCACACATCAGAGTTCCCTCCAAATTAAACACACTCCTTTCCTCTTAGTTGGTGTCAAACTAAATCATGGAAAAATCATGGAGTAACTCTTCCTGTAGAAACGCCTTAAGGTCAAAATGGCAAAGGAATGAGGACCAGCAGGTTCTAGTGCTTCTCGTTCGTGCCGAGATTCTGATTTTATAAATTGAATTCCACACACAGAGCTCCTGAAACCCGAAGATGCAGTAGGCGGAAATATACTGAAATTGGGAAATTGCGGACTCTGCTGAAACATCACGAGACTTCCGCTCGCAAGAAGAGAAGCCTCTCAAATGGAAATTGGAATGATAATGGAAGTGATGTACTTAGTATTCTGAATGCCAAGGCGTGTTCTGTAATGGAATTGTGCCTGGAGCAAATAGATATGATACGTGCTTCGCTTCAGAGAGACTGGTATTAGTGTGCCATTTGTCGGAACTTGGTGCCATGACCCTTCCCGTTTGACCTGTTAGCGAAGCATTGTTAATCTCTCAATTTCTAAATCATCAGGCCTCGTGTGCTCGTAAGTTTCCACTGTTTATTAGCCTCGATTCTAAAAGCGCTTGAAAAATGCATTCCTTCATATAGATTTTTAGCCCATTGACTTCAATTCAGTAAGGAGGATAAAACAAACATTTTTTTGCAAGCTTCCTTTCTCATCTCGTATGGCTCTTGTATGGAGAGCCAATTCAATATCTGCGTCGCGTCTGAAGGTCTTTTCCATGGCAAAAATTAATTTTATGCTTCACTTCAAATTTGATCAATTTACTCAATTTTCATGTAACACAATTTCATGATCGTTTTACACGGAAAAGGGGATGGAACGTAACCATGTATTTTTTTTTGCAAAATAGCAAGTCTCCTTTCCTTGCAAGGTTATCCTTTTCAACGTTGTTATGTTCAGACTTTTATTTCTTTCAGTGTTTGTAAATGTGCGTGAGTAGCATTTTAGCTTTGGCGATTAGCCTAGTCCATGTCATTTCTCGAAAGACAAAGGAAGCAAAGTAAATGAAGATAACTGGGTATTTGTGTTTGATTTGGAGAGTCAAGAGTTGATGTAGGGCCTAGCTGTTATTACTTCCACTGGAGCAGCTAATTATAAACTGATCCTTGTGTAAATGTGGAGTGCCATATCGCCCTATTGGCTCAACTGGAAGTAATAATGGTCGAGTTAATGGACACTGCGTAGGCAATTCAAGTTCAACCTAAAGAGAAGAAAAACACAAGGCAAAACGTCAAGTAATAAAACCTTGCTGGCGTCACACATTCGAGTCGAACTTTTAATTGACATTAATGTGGTCATCGGTTCTCTTTCATTTTTCCAGATCCCTCGGAAACAGGCGCTGCTTCCAGCAGCGTCAGACAGTGGACGGCGCCACAACATTTCGATCACTGGAAACAATCCTACAGCATAATTTCTGGACTGACTCAACAGGTCTAGTCGCCCGCCTCTTCTTCCTGTCATTTAGTCAACAGCATGGGCAATTTGTGCTCGAAACGAAAAGGAAGTGACAGCGTCTCTGCCCGTTCGGATGGGTGAGTTTGTGCTCAATAATTAGAGACAGAATCGATTAACCCTAAAAAGGAATTTGATTGTTTCACAAAACAAATCATACGAATGTCCGTGATGTGAGGTTCTGCAGAGTAATTACAGACGAGCTACTGAAGGGTACTAAATGACAAAGACATTTGATTGGTCATGTCCCAGGTCCAATAAAAAGGGGTCGCCGGAACAGGCAGGGAATCATTCCGACGAGGGCTCGAATAGGCCAAATCATCAGGGCGACGAGAAGAATCCAGCTTATGTAGAGCGTTCCAGCGGTACCGAGGTCACACCATCAACAATAGCCGCCGAAACCCCTGAACTTTCATTTCAAACAAAAGAGTCTACAAGGTGTCGCATTGTTCGAGAAACAGAGCCATCTAGTGTTTCAGGTAAAGTGGACAAGCACTTTGCTGGCGTTTTAGCAGGTCCTGTAAAAGTAAAATAATCGTGACCTTGCGTTTTAGGTGATTCCATGTCACTTTCTTCCCCGACAATGATGACTGCTCCACATGGTCCAGATTTCCCGCTCCCGAGCAAACTTCCATTGGAAATTAAAAACCAGTCTGAAAATATGAAGAATCTCCTGATTGGCCGAGTGCATAAGGTCAAGCCAACTTCAAAGTCCAGGAAAATAAGTCTCTACATTTGTGCCGCTGATTCTCAAGGTAAGTTCAAGTGGAAATGGGGGCGGTGGCGGAGAGAAGGAGTATGACAGGAATTAAATTGAATTGAGGACTTGAGGGGTTATGAGCGCTTTGAATGTCAAGCAGCAGCGGGGGTGTTGACGGGAAGGCATCATTAAGGGCATGGCGTCATTTGAGCGGAAGCTAAGCAACGACGCCTCCTTCTTTCCTTTGTTCCTCATTTTTGACATTTGCCAATTGGAAGGAAAGTTTCCCGTCATCGCTGATTTTTTCGCCGAAAATAGACAAGCAAGTGGTAAATAGCAATAAGAATTCAATTTGAGGAATTACCGGAAACAGCAGAACTATACCTAGCAATTCCATCCCTTTGCTACCCACGAGCGTTGCTAATAAGAAACCCTATTATCCTTCTCCAATGTGAATAGGATATGATGAAAATAGACGTAAGGGATACCCACGCGCCACTCATCTAATCCCATTCATTCCCAGAATTTCTTGAATAAAGTCTCTAATTTTTGTTTCTGAAAATTCCATGCAGATTTTCGTTTTGAAAAGGGACATTTGCACACCGAAGTATACCCTGATCTCCGTCAACACTGTTCTTCTCACGGATTTGAGCTTCACATCACCGATCTCCATTGGAAAACTGACTTGGAAATGAAACAAGATCACGACTTCCCTGAGCTATGTCTTGGTGAACTAAGGCGTACGACCCAAATCGTTGTGTTGCAAATTGAAATTCGATATGGGGGTTCATATGAATTTTGTTTGAGCAGGTCAATTGGAATTATCCCATGTGATTCCTGTGCTGTTCTTGAGCAACTCTTTAGGAGCTCCACTGCTTCCAAAAACGATGGAGCAGCAAGACTTTGAAATGGCGCTGTCTAATGTTTCGGAAAAGGGAGGGAAGGAGCTGTTGGAGAAATGGTATACCCTGGACACGCATGCTCAGCCTCAGTGCTATAGGCTCAGCGCCATTGCAGAGCACATTCCAACCATCCAGGTAATGTGATCTGTAAATGACTTTACATTCCTCCCGATGGAACAAATGAGCCTATAAATTCCCGTTTCGTTCAGTCGGAAAACGCAACAGAAAAATCGGAAGCAATAGCCCAGTGGCAAGGAATCGTTGATGAAATACTTCAATCAATGCTCAAAGTTTTTCCCAACGAGCTCCGGGACACGTATCTCACGACAGTCATTGAACAGGTAATGTTTTCCATGCTTTGGTATCTGAAGCTGTCACGTCTGAAAAATGTATGACTCCAGGAAATCCACAATTCAATTTTCATGAGTCGAGACGTAGGGAAACGAAGCGTGTGGACAAATCGTTCATTTACTGGTAAAGAACCACTTTCACCGGATGAGCTTACACCTGCTGAAGTTGAAAAGAATCGCAGACTTGAATCTCTTCATAATGAGCTAAAGGTGAGTGGGATGTGACACATCTGACACGCGTTTGGTTGGTGAATGATTTATGACCTTTCGAATACAGAATCAACTAGTCTCGGATCGTATTCTTAATTTTACTACCAAGTGGAAAACTGGAGGGATTTCCGGTACTGATTTTGAGCATAGGAAATATTTGCTTGACGTCTCCAGTCAACTTTCTAAACACTTGAGCTCCGCTATTGACGAAATTATGGAGGAGGAGTCGAACAAGGTAAAAAATTAAAACTTTACGGCTCATTTCCTTTTTCCTATCCTGGCAATCGCATTAAGATCTCGGAGCTTTGTTGTTCTTCAAAACACGACCTAATAACCCCAGCATTTCCTAACTTTCCACGTCACTTTCCTTATGACTATGAAAATAAAACAAGCGTTTGAAAATTTTAGAGACAACGACGACGATAACCATAACTCACGTCTGTTTTTCTTTTGCACAGGGGAAGTGGAAATCGTGCTACGGCGTCAGTGGAAGTCTCTGCTCTGAGATCATGCAGCACACTGTCTTCAGTCAACAGGCAGCCAAATGTTGTCTTGCCTTTGACAATGTTATTAATGACATCAAAGTGTAGGTTTACTCTTTTAAAACTCAACGTGTCATCGCACTATAAAAATGATTGACCCAATTCCTCTCATTTCAGTTTTGTTGGCAATGAATCCCCTTCTGGGAATCATCCTCTGGTAGTCCATGGGCCACGCGGTTGTGGGAAGACATGCTTCCTTTCTCGTGTCATCCAACAGGCATCTGCCTGGTACCCAGAATTCGTCATTGTTTACCGATTTGTCGGGCTTACCCTTGAAACTAGATCTCTGGTCCAATTACTACGCACCGTGACGTCACAGGTAGCGTATATCCTCACCGGAAGAAACTACTGGATTCCTCATGTAAAAGCGTTTTTCATCTATTGATGATTTTTGATCCATGGTAAATATGTTTTTTTTATTGCAGAATGCAAAGTGCTACCTGAGAGAGCTGTACAAATTGGTCTCAACTTCAACTTCGGTGCTTATAATTATTGACGGTTTGGATGGGGTAAGCTATAAACGTCAATTGCCAGAGGATTCAAAGGAAAAATATTCATAAAAAGTTGAATCTGCCATTCCTCTTTTCTCCACAGCTCACCACGAATGACGCTTCTGCATTAGAATTGCTGTCCGAATCTCTTCCGCCAAAAATCAAGCTCATTCTTTCCTGCGCAGATGACACCACTGTCTTTCAACTATTGAAATCACGCATTACGCAACAGAAGGCATTCGTTTCTGTACGTATTTTGACCTGCTGTTATGTCACCATTCATGTTTGCGTTATGTATTATCCAGATGCCGAGCCTGAGCTTACTGTCTGCTGAGAGTGTATTGACGGCTTCCATACTTCAATATAGCCACAGTATTGATTCCGAAGTACAGAAACGTCTCTCCTCCAAACTCAGCAATTCTGTTCTTCCTATTTACATTAAGGTATATCATTATGCATATTTGGTTGTGATTTTGGTAATGGTGGTAATGACAGTGAACTGTTGTATTATATAGGTGTTAGCATGGCAGGCAGCCATCGATATTCACGGTTATACGGACATTTCTCAAGTAACTACTGTACTCTCGGCTATAAACTTCCTCTTTGATTACCTAGAAAAGGTCATGGATTCAGAAATGGTATGATAGCCCAACGGCATAGTTAGACCTTAACGCCGAATCATTTAAATCTGTTGTAGGTAAAAGTTGCATTAGGATTGCTTTGCGCATCAAGAAATGGCATCTGTGATTCTGAATTTCTGGATTTGCTGGCTCATTCTTCCAGCTTTTCATCCAAAATTACTTTCGGTAAGATCTCTCCAGCAATTATTGGAAGGAGTGATTACACGACGCAATGTTTTTCTTTCCAGTTGACTGGGCTCCGGCGAGCACATTTTTAGCTCAACTCTATAGACTTTTGGGTCCGTTCTTAGACTGGCGAGTCTCAGGTGACACCGTCGTTGTTCAATGGAAGGATTCCCAAGTCTATGAACTCGCCAAGGAACGGTATATCGGAAATGTAGAAGTGGCCAAGAGGCTTAGACAAACACTTCTCAGCTATTTTAAAGTGAGCTCCATTTATTACTTATTTCCTTCCGAATAGAAGCTAGAAAAGTATTTTTGGTTGATCCCACAGGGCGAGTGGAAGGATGCCAAAAACGGGAGATTTATTGAACGGGATTCTCAATCGAACTTTAAACGAGCAGCCGATGACATCCCATTCCAGGAGTGGCACCTCACCGGCTCCATCAAGAAATCCCATTTGTGCAACTTGGAGTGGATGTTGAAAAAAATCAAGCACGTGTCCGTTTTCAATGTACGATCCCTACTAAACTCGATTCTACAGGTTTTGAACAAGCGTTTTAGTAGTTTCTTTATTTTTAGGTTTTGGAAGACATGGATTTGGAAGCAAAAATGGATGACGACTTGACATTGCTTCGACAGTCACTGGAACTAAGTGCAAACGCGCTGAGTTATGATTCGAGTCAATTCTTCGGCCAAATGTATAATCGTCTGTTGCCTTATTTCACTGGCACTGACTCTGGGGACTGGTCTTCCAAGTGTCCATTTACAAAAAATGTGTTCGATTCTGCCAAGTCTTCTCGGACGCCATGCTTTGTTCCACTTTCCAGTTTCCTTCATAGTCCAAAAGAGTATTCATCCCTCACATCATCTTCAGCTCCTACTTCCTTTTGTGATCTGGACAATGGGGAGGTGTTTTTTGACGATGTTTATCGTATGAAAGCAATCAACCAATTTGTTGTCAGCTTGTCCACTGCCAAAGAAGAAGTGATCGTATGGGATGTCTACTCGGAGGTAGGTAACAATTGAACTCATTCAGTAATGTGACTTAATTGTTTTGTATTTGCAGGCCACTGTACGCACGCTCAAAGGCGTCCATAACCCAATCTCTCTCAAAGTTATTGATGAGCATCGCTGTGTGATTCTTTGTGGTCGTGAACTAATTACGTACAATATAGACAATGGGACGCTTATGACGAAACTGAAAGGCGTCATGAACCAGAAAATGCCGTTCTATGGACTCCACGATGAGAATCATATCGTCGCAATTTCCCGTAACCGGATGTACGTGAATTTAATGAATATCGACAGTGGAGACTGCATCACGACGTTCAAAGTCGGCGAAGATCGTTTTCTAAATTCCCTTCTTGTCTCGGAAAATGGGAAGTTCCTAGTATGTGGAGATGAAACGCAAAAACCGTTTCCACTTCTAGTCTGGGACCTTCCGTCGAGGAAACTTCTTTATGATCTCAGGATACCTCACCATGAATTCGTCACTTCTTTAGCTGCCATTACTAAGGAAGGCCATTTTGTGTGTTGTGTCTGTAGGGTAAGACTTGGTCTCGGCTTATTAGGCAAATTGATAGACAATGCCAATGTCTCTCTTGTAGGAGGTTGATGACCCCGGTCCGAATTTTATAGTAGTTTACGACTTACAAAGTGGGACTTTGTTCAAGAAGTGGAAACCTGGTTGTAGCACTCAAGCAATCGCAATTTCTCAGCAAGGTGGCTGCGTCATCAACGCGCTGGAAGATAATCGAATAATCGTTTGGGATCTAGTCACAGGTAATAACGGCCCGAGTAGAGTAATTACATTTGATTGAATTATCCTGTTGATTTCATTAGGGGCTTCTCAATGGTCTCTGGAAAAACATACAGCACCAGCGGATATTTTGAAGTTGGATAATCGAGGCGCAAGGTGTCTCTCCTGCGATTCAAAAGGACGAGACCGAAGCGTTTGCCTTTGGGACGTGACAACTGGTAATAAAAGCTCAATTGAAATTAACAACGTTAGTTGCTTTAAGTATTTTAATGTGATTAGGAAATCTGTTGGCCATCTACACCCCAGATTCTCCATTAACTGCATGCGAGATATTCAACAATGGCGATGGGGTGGTGATAGGTGAGTTACAGTTTGAGATATTTCAACGAAGTTTGGAGGATTTATAATCGCCAACGAAGATTTACAATCGCCATTGATTTTACAGGTTTGAAAGGAAGACATGAAATTGCAACGCTAACATTTCAAGATTCGGGAGGGGATGGGCGAATAACTGAGAAATACGGATCTGAAGAGCACCATGGGAAAGTCACTGTTCTAAAGACTTAAAATTCAGACATCGGGTCGGCCTCCCAGAATGTTTTCATATCATCAGACTCTCCCTGTCTCATTCAATTAAAAAAATCAATTCCATGATCGTCGGACGACGGTGAGACTTTGCAAATCTCTTCGAAAGAGTCGTTTCTGGTGTAAGCTTAATCTCTTATGCCTACTTTAGCCAATTGTTCAAACTGGACTATGGCATGTTTTTATTTTAATTTGATAAGAATCGAATGATGTGAATTACGCAGGCCGTAGGTATAGATTGCCGTAATTATATTCACTACGTTGTCATTAGAAGTTGGTGACTTCTGTTGATTTGTTAATTATATAATTATAGGATCTCAAAGTTGAAATAGTATAGAGTCCGCAACTGTTCGTGTTTCACGCTGGAAGTTGTAACTATGAAAGTACTTGGTTAAGAAATTGCTGGTCAATTGACCAAGGAATGGAGGAACTTAAAGATAGGCGGGTTAAGTCTGTGGAAGTTTATTCTATTTAGTGACCTCGTCTTATGTGTTATTTTTCTTTGTTTTTCACTTCAGTTTCACTATACCTCTGTTATAATTCACTCTTCGGCTTTTTAAATCATCCAAAATGAAAAAATAAATCAAATCTGAACATGAAGAATCTTTCTCCAGTAATAAGTCTCTCCATATAAGACGCGGTGAAAGTCGTGTAAATGGGACCGGCCTTGTATTAGTATTACGAACTGGGGGCTGTGGGAATTTAGCTGAAATGCACAGATCCACACCATCCATCCCTGGGAAGGCTCTCGGAGGAAGAACACCGACACCAATTTCGGTCCGGGTCAAAGGTGTCCCGCGGAGTTGTCTTTTCTTTTCAGCTACAGTTTTATGTTTTAGCACATACAAATCACACTAAAGTTGAAGAATTTTATATGAAGATGTGTGGATTGTATTGGGAATAAAACTCGGATGAGCGCTTATAGCACACTTTGATCATTTTCCTTTTTCTGATGTAGTTTGTAGGCCTCATGCACTCGTGCATCTCGTCTTTATCTACTTTTGGGCATTCCCAAAGAAATCGCGGAATCAAAAGAAATGGACACAACGTGGACAAGGAGAAGTTTAGTCTGCTGAGTTTATTCGACGTCATTGAAATTTTCACTACAAAAAAGGACGCCACTTTATGTGTGTCATTTGGTGGGAGTATGCAAACAAATGGAATCAAAAGTTGCACATTCTCCACCAGTAATTTCAGGTCGTCGTTTTTCGCATCGATTAATAATGAAATTATATGCAATAATGGTGGTTTACGAAAACAAAAGAAAAATTTGAACTCTCCCGGAAATTGCGCTCTCTTTGTTCCAGTTTAGTCGTAAATACGTTCCATATATTGTCCCGTTTTACCGCCCTCAAATTGTATTCAAAACAAGGTAAGGGTAGCGCAGTAATGCTAACGTATTAATGTGTTTCCAGCATCTGTCCCGAGATTAAAAGTAAGAACGATACTGGTTTAGCGCCGCTCAAAACACACTCGACTGGGAGTGGAAACGATGATCGTCAGTAGCGTGGAAAGGAGTAAATTAAATTGTCACAGAAAAAGAACAAAGTAATTTTCATACTGTAAACGCTGTCGCAAACGAAATAGTCCATGTCAGCCATAACCACAAAGCTTTTGAGACTCATCCGAATGAAGCAAAAAGTTTGTGGGCAACTGTCCCAACGGCCATAAAGTTTTTCCAAAGAAGAAACATGACAATGTAAATGCTTTTTTTTAACAATTTTAATGTAGCCGCATTTTCCCGATTCACTTTTGCATGAGGATCAACCGGAAAACCCTGATTTATATAAAGGAGAGGTTTGATATTCCCTGACACATAGGAATTGATTCGTCGTCGATACGTGTCGAGTTTCTTTGAATTTTTGTATTGCCATAATTAATCAAAATTATTTAAAAATGGGAACTATTCCAAAGTATCCTTGGAGCAAAACAGTGTTTTTGATAACCCTGAGTCTGGTGACAATGTCGTCGTGTGCTAGTGATAGCAAATATTCAATGCCAGATTACCATATCCAAAATGATGATAGCCTTCCTGCCTCTGCGCCTGCGACAGACAGCCAGACTACTGGATATGCAAAGAAATCGTTGCCTTATTCAACAGTTAACCATGCGCAGAGTAGCCCAAAGGAATACTTTGAGCCTTCATCTCAAGCATGGAAGGAATACACGCCATCACCAGTTCCAGTATCTAAGTATATTCCAGGTTAAAACAGACATGGATGATGGAATGACGAAAATCAAAATAGCATATTACAAGGTTGTGCTCTAAATTGAAATCCGCAGAACCGTTCCAGATTCCTGGAAAAGGTTATCGACAGCAGCGTCTTGCCGACTATTTGTCCAACATCCAAGTGGCCGGGTCTACGCTTCCATGTAAGTCCCAAAGGCAAAGCGTTACTGCTGTTACATTATGCATTGATGTTGCAGCTCATTACATGACAGACCTTTCAATGGATCCACTGAATGCCGGCTATCAGCACCGCTACAATCTTGGCGGTAGCAACTTCAACAGAAGGTTTGTCCAATTTCCTGATTTTTAATAAAGTTTTAAGAAACAAGGTTAAGCAAATTACATTTACGCGACAGGACAGATTAGGGTGCAGGTCGGCGGGGATATATAATTTTTAAACCGAAGTAGACTTCAAATACTCGGATACGTTACTTTTAAAATTACTTTCACGACTAAATTATTTGATTGGCATATTCAATAGTCAATACAGGATTTAAAAAAAAAATGATTTTATTCTGTCTGATTTCAGACAATTCCCTTCTGGTCCATTTGGGACTGGTCCATTCCTGGACACTACAACGACTACACAATCTCCACAACCTCCTCCTCCTCCTCCACCACCGCCGCCACAGCAGATAAGTGCAGTAAACACTGACGCCATTGGGCTGCTTGGATTGCTGGGCCTTTTAACCATTCTTGTAAGGAACCCTCTGGACTTGTCGCTCACTTCCTCACTTCTCGTTCTTTGTTCTCAATTCCATTTTTAGCAAGGGGTTCTTCGTCTTTTGACTACTACGACCACAACAACGACTACTACGATGATGGGCAGGAGGAAGCGTAGCTTGTCCAATGCTGAAATTGAAATTGTGAACGAATTAGATGAAGATATCATCAATGACAGAGAGGCTGTGATAGAAGATGTCAGCAAACGAGTGCTGGCTTCTTTTGTATGGAAAGATTCAATCCAATGCCGGAGGTTGAACAATAAACAAGACAAAACTGACATATTTTTGAATTTAGAATATCATTGCTCACGCCCAAATTGGAAAGATTGGATTTAATTGCACTCAAACTGAGACTTGCCGAGTCAATCACATCTTAGTGAAATCCATGGGTGCATTTGGAAGAATTGCGAGCTTCAAAGTCACGTAAGTTCCATTATGTTCAACAAGCATAAAGGTAGCTAATACATCTTACTTTTCATTAGAACTGGAATTAAGGAAATGCTTGAGAAAATTGAGCCCAGCCCAATCGCCTTGGACAGTATAAGGGAAGCCGCGGAGAAAGGGAGAATGGTGACATCGGAGAAAGACTGCGAAATGGCGTTTCCGGTCTGCAAGGATTTGCAAAATGATGGGGTCTATAGCCTCCCTCTACTTCTACCTTCCTCACATCCTTTGTATTATGACTATCGCCAGAAAGCAATAGCAAAGAAACTTAAAAAGTAAAACAAAGGGTCTATATTCGAAGTGATATGGAGCTCGTAGTGCTTTGGGATTACGGCGTAGGAAGCCTGACATAAACTTATCGGGTATCTCCATGCAGCAGGGTCATACAGAGAGCGTGTTCGAGTTGAAGGCAAACGGTAGAGTAGAACGCTCCAACAAGAATAAACGTAAATACACCGTGATTCCAAGGCTACAACCTTGAGCTCCGAAAGTGCAAAAGAGACATTTGCGCTGGACCCAGCCTCGTGTGCGCGATCTCAAGCATCTACTGATGTGCTATAGGGACGAGAGATAAGTAAAAACCTACAACTGTACATGTTGGATATGTTGAGTTTTCATAAGCAACCAATATTTTGGCAATAATTTCAAAGATACTTGAGAACACAATAGAGGGCATGAAGGTTAAAACTTTAATTAAAAATTGTCGGAGAATTCCATAAAGCGGTTATGCCATTGTGGCGTGTTAATATTATTTATGGAGGTGCTTGGAGGAGTTGCTAAAAGTTTTCAGTGCCCAAAACACAAAACATTTAATTTGTAATCCAAAGTTGATTGGACCAATAAGTAAGACAATAAGTTCAACCTAGTTGCCCTCAGTAGTAATTCAGTGTCAACGGCTTGTTACAAAGAAAAGAAATGAAGTTTTTTACTCTAGCCACAATTATGGCAATGTTTCTAATACATGAGGGACACAGCGATAATGAAATAAACAGGTCTTGCAAACGTAGAGGTGGAAAATGCATCCCAATAAACAAATGTCCATATCCATTTAGACCAACTGGTTGGGAAAGAAATGGCTGTGAAAATTATGGTGAAAAGTGCTGTTACAAAGATAGACCTCCTGGGTTTGTACCCGATTACGAAGATTATGCTATCGCCAGGGAAGAGCCAATGGAGAATAAGAAGTGTAACAAGTCCGGTGAAGGAGAAGTGTAAGCGGCTTCAATTTGGACTCACATAGTTCTGTTTCTAACTTCAAGGTAGTTTGAATTATGATTAGGTGGTTCGAATGTAACGCTGCTGTTGAGCATAAGCTGAACAGTAAACTGTCACGAGTAATAAAAACCAAACGCCAAATGCGTCAGAATTTCAAAGCCTTTATGACGCAAATTATTTGTTGTTAAATACAGGTGCTATGCGGAGCATACTTTTGTAAAGTAAATTGATTCTTATTTAATAACAAAAGCCTCATGGTGGAAGCCTCCTAAAAAACATTGAACTTTTATGACTAATTAAGTGGGATTTAGTAAATAGTAGTACAGTGCCTTACAAACAGTTCCGGAAAGTTTATCCACCGCTTTCAACGCATATTGGCGCAAAAACAAGAACAGTTGTGCTTTGCGGAATAATTAACACCGGTTAATTGAACTTTATCTGGATCCAACTCCATCTCGCGTAGCATTTTTATTAGTATCCAGCTTGTGAGCCTGGGGAATTTCTTTACAACCACTGCGTCAGGTTCCTGAAACCATTGAAGATTCAAAGTTAGGAGTCATGTTCATCCGGTCTTTAACAGTGCTTTGATTAGTTAATCCAATGATCTACTCTTCCTGTTTGTGATTGATGAACCTATGTCACGGCCTAGCTAGCATAAGGCATAAACACTCGGCCATGCTGCACAATTTCCGTCCATTTGACATCATATATTAGAAGTAATTACGGCAAATAATAATTGCAGGAAATCAATTTATTAGCTTTCATAGGCCCAATTTAACTTTGTCAATTATTTTTGTTGTTGATAACGTCTTCTTACTCAATTTTCTCTAACTTTTCTTTTTTAGGAGTAGTAGCAGCAAAAATTACCCTTAAAAACTGAAACATAGGTTTTATCAGCTTGATTATTATTATTAATTGTTTTTGGAAGTAGTAGACACAAGGATAAATGTCTCTATTTACCTTGGCAGGAGTAATTAAGCTTAAATGTTGAAATAAAATAAAGTGTCAACTCGCACATCGATTGCCAACGAAGTAAATTGTAAGTATTAAGCTTCAAATGGAACAGTATTCTGTAGTCATGTTGACCAAAAGGAGCCTAGAATTTGTCAGTAAGATCCTTGTCCAAGGAACATTCTTAAACATCATCCCATTCGTCTGGAAGGTAAAAGAGAAACGGCTTGTCCCACTCTCTGGCTGGAAGGCACTTCCTTCACTTGGATTTCTGGCTATTGTGTGGTCCAATTCAGTTTACATGTCGATAGCTTTTTATCAAACGCGAAACGTAGCAAGGATTTCACCGACATCTAGGTCAATACATTCAATGTTCCTGTTATTTGCGATCTACACAAGTCTTCTCGGATACAACAACTACAAGAGGAGAGCTGATATTGCAAACTATGTTAACCAGCTTTATATATTTCACAGTCAATTGAAAGGTATGGCATAAAAATAAATCTGCCCAAAGGAATAAGAGAATTTTAAACCTACTGTCTCTTCTTCATAGCTCAAATCAGCAATGATGATCGCCCTGGAGGAATTAATGCATGTGAATTCCTATTCCTGGTATTCACATATTCACCATTTCTCCATTGTGCTTGCCTTGTTTCCATATATTTCTTTCAACCAACTTCGCCACGTTACTTTTATTCAGTTGTTTCATATTATTTTCCCTCTACGTATGCGTCTGTGGTCTTGTGCGGATGTGCCGAATACATCGTCTATGTTTGCTACTGGTTCATGACCCTTCTCACCGAAGTCGTGATGATCGCACATTGCTGTGGAATGCGATATTGGGTGAGACAAATTAAAACCAAGTTACGAGTTACAACTAAGAAGCTGCTTCCAAAGCCGTCAGTACTCAAACCCCAAGAAGACAAGAAGATGGTGCCAAGAATAACCCAGGCGCAATCAGTACCTCCAATTTCATTACATATCTACAGCAGTATAGCTCTACTGAACATAAGAAATCGTGAATCAATGTCAGAGCTTGCACTTCCGTCTTTTCAATTTTTTCTTGTACTTATCTCATGTGTCTGCAATGTGCTTCTGATTCGCTATTACAGCCAGTTGGAAATACTTTTCCTTATTGCCGCTTCCTCCACATCCTTTTTTTCTATCGCGATAGTCATATTCACATACACCGCGGCAGCAGCGGTGAACACTCGGTCGATTTCTTATATCAGAGCGTTCAAGCAACCAGAAGTCGTCACTGGACTCACGCATGTACAGAAAAAAACAGTTCGATCTCTAAAGCCACTGAAAATCCAAGTTGGTACGCTTACGTTCATCAGATCGTTCACAGTGCTTAAAATTATTAATTCAATGATATATTGGACAGTACGCTTGCTCTTGATGCTTTAACTTAACAAAAATACTCTACAGCATTTCAAGTTGCCAATGATAATGTTAAAAGTTCATAGTTTTGAAGCAAGTTGCTAAACTAAATACTAAATTAAAGCATTCTCAAATGTACTTGTATGGTACAGCTTATTTTGAAATTGTTGAGGAAAATTAGAATCTTTGAACCTTGACGCCAACAACATTGAGAGCGCAGAGTCAGTGAACATTTAAATCTTCATACGTTGTTTTATTTTTATATCTGATGTTTTAGTCATATTCTTAATCTTTTAAATTTATATTTAATACGATAAATTTAACCTTAACTATTTTTCAGTAAGTAGTTCTTAGAGACTTAAGTGAGTCACATCCGTTTACATAAAAAATAAATTAGGTCGGCCTTCAGGTCGGGTTCAGTATACGCAAGGTCATGTGCCAGGGCGCCACGTGCTCATGCGCAGCATGTGTAGTAGTAGTGGACGCAGTAGTCCGTGTTTGTCGTATTCAATACTTTGTGCTTGACTACAAAAATTAAAGTGTGGGAATGTATTCAGCCTTGGAATTTGGAACACAGTTAGCTGCACAGCTTCCTACAAATGAATTTAATAAAGAGAAATCCAAGAATTACCAAAACTGTGAACTAAAATCTAGAAACCAAACGGAAAACTAAATTTAAATTCACATGGAGCGAACACGGCTGATCATCATTGTACAAGAAAAGTGGTAACAAAATTCATAAAGGGAACAACGGTTTCGTTTTTTTTCACATGATTTGACAGCACTTTCGTCGACTTTCAGCATCTTCTCCGACCATTCCTACGGAGTCACCGGAAAACTTTTTTAGCGACATAGAAGGGCTCGCCGGTGGTTCATACTTGCCAGGGAAGTCCTTGAGTCCTGTGTTCAGATTAAACAAAATTGTAATGACAAGCTGGCATTCAGTAGTGAGCTATTTTGTAATATTGAGCCTGGACCAAGTTATCTTGGCCAATTGGTTTTGATGTTGCATGGCTTGCGGTAAAGGGAAAGGATTGGTGATGAGGGTATAGATTCAAAACTAGAATCACAAGAACGTACACCACAAAACTTCAGCGTTAAACATGCAAGGTGCACACAAATATTATAAGGGCCATGCAATTTCTAATTAGATTAGATAATTCTGAGCGCATTAGCCTAAACGCTTCGAGAAGATGTAAGGAAATACCATTGAGCGGAAACGTGTTGGTGTTCCGACTGATGCTGACATATTGGAGTGACCTATGTTTCTTGAGGTCAGAGAGGGTTCCTGGGGGGGTGAAGGCGGGTCCAGTTGGCCCTGTGACATGAACAATTTGAGTCCCACCAGGTGGCGGGGATATCAGTTCTGTCCCCCTTGGTATGGATGAGTATCCATTCGTATTGATAGTCACTTGGACGCGAATGTCAATAGTGGGATTGGCCCCGCCCAACGTGGTGCCGTCTGTTGTTGAATCACATATCATAACGCCATTGTTACCTTAAAAGTTCAATGCAAGGTTAGTCAACAAAAATAAACTAAAAACACAGCTCGAAAATCACCAACGGCTATAGTCAACATTTTGCAATCACAAGCAACGTTTTCTAAGCTTCTCATCCCAAAGTTCCCAAGCGATAAACAGTAGCAATAAAGTCTAGAAATGCAGTTAGCACAACAAGATACACAAGAAATGTCATAATGATTTAGCTCACGGTTTAACAAATCCAAATCCATACCAGATATAATGATTGACCTGCTTAACACTTAGTATAGAACAACAATGGATTAAGCATAAGAAGGGTACCTTGAGACCAATGGACAAGGAAAAGCAGTTTAGCGAAAGAAGACAAAGGGCTGGAGAGCAGGAGCACACACGTTAGTGAAGTGGCTTCATGGACCTACGGTTGTAGTGATGGTGAGGCTGAGCAATTTTTGGCTTCCTACCTGAAGATGCAGAAGATGGAGTGACTTGATTAGACATTTTGGGCTGAATGTCCACATGCGGAGTGATGTCAGGATTAGGAAGGTTTGCGTTCGTATCAGTAACGAGTGAGGGATTTGACACCGGAAGTGACAACGGATTCTGGAACTTCGTCCCTCCAGTCTCAAGGAGCGACCGATTCAAGTCGTTCTTCTCTCGCAGTATTTTAGTATCATTCCCTTGGTTTACATTCTTGAGTCCTTTGGCACTTATTGGGACGTTGGAATTATTCAGTCTTGGGGACTCATCGGCAGATGAGGAATCATTTTCAAGTGGGATGTGACGAGGAGATTTACGAATACCAAGGGCCTCCATGTGAAGTTCTGTTATGGAATCCCGACCTTGAGACCAGGGTGGGAGACTTCGAGTTTCATCCTCAGACGAAGTGATGCTAGCCTCTTGACTCGGGACAACTGGAACAGACTCTGCAGTTTCGCTAGTTGGGGAAGAACTTGCATCCTGAAATAGATAAAATGTCACAAGATTGAGCTACAAAAGTTGCTTAATTACATTCCTACTCTTGTTACACAAGAGCACTAATTACTGGAAATCCAGAAGCGGATTTTAATTGGCGGTATGAGTGGTAACCTTTGCGGTGTTTGCGACAGCCAGCAGCATTGCGGCTTCATCCGCCGTATCTCGTTTAGTCGTGAGTCCTTTGTCTCTCTGGGACGTACGGCGGATCGACTGGGTCCGAGAATTAGATGAAACGGAACGCCGTAATTTCTTCACACCAGACTCCTTCATTTTAGTTTCTTGTTCACTTCGCAATTGGATTATCCGTTCTTTGATTTCCAAGTCTTCACAAATTGCTATTCAAATTAGATTAAAAGGAAATTATACTATGAACTGAGGCATGAGAGACATGAGTGAATGAATGATGTAAGTGTAATGAAAAGTTAACAATCAGGGATTGGAAATCGGATCTGTGCAAATCAGCATCATAAAGGGAATTGGGAAGATGGACAAGAGTCGTTACGATCCTTTCCTGTTAGAAGCAGGCAGACTGGAAATGATTTCATAGAATCAACTCCCACTATCCTCCTACACATTTAATGAGTAACCTTTCACTTCCTGAGTTTATGGGCTGGAAAATCGCTGGGAATTTCATAATGGAATGAGGATGGTAAGAACTTTCTCTATGGCTTGGAGAAAGCGTGGCAAAGTGTAAAAGTGTGGTAAGCTACTTTATGGCGTATTGCTCGTTCACTCTTTAATTACCGTAAGGAGTTTCGTTGTTCTTTGTCCGGGCATTGAGATCAGCCCCGCTTTGAACCAGCAGTTCCAGAACTTCAACCTGACAGGGACATAAATCAAAAATTATTTTATCCTTCTTTCGCTTCCCTGCGACAATCCCATTTGTATCACTAAACTCACATGTCCCCAACAAGCTGCAAGAAAAAAAACAATCCACGTCAGATGATAATTGGATTATCATTTGTTTAGTAGAATTACCTGCCGCGTGAACAGGCTGCCAGCAATCTTTGTCCTGGACATCAGTAGCTACGTGATGATCCAGCAGAAACTCAACAGCTCGAACGTAGCCGTTAGCTGCTGCCACATGGAGCTAAAAACCAGACCATTCTAAATCATTTTTAACGGGAAAGTGATATTGGCTTTAAGAAAACTTACATAAGTGGCCCCGTCACGGTCACGATGTTCCAGATCTCCGTCTTCGGCTTCAATCCTGCGCAAGTCCTCTAGCATCCGAGTTTCAGGAAGTGCTCGGATCTCTTCAATTAGTTCTTGCGTTACACCGCGCTTCGCCATTTCAGATTCAATGTAGTCAAGTGTCGCTTCTTCATCACAGATATCGTACGGCATATTCCCTTCTGCATTTACAGCAAGAAGGTTCGCTCCCCTATTAAAACATGAATGTAAACAAAACCGTGTCATTCACGAATGAATGGGCATGAGCACGCGTACACGGGTGTAGTATTTTTGGACAGGAAAATGCGCATTTTCCTTTAGAAGAATGAAACAAATTGGGAAAACAAATGCTACAAAAGCAATTTAACTTGGCGAAATTCTTTACCAGGAACACAATGTCTCTCCAGGTCCATTGTAATGGGTTATGTTAATGGTTAGGGAGAACCTGATCGTTATGTTTGAGATATAACAATCCCATGGTGACGCCTCATTATCCCATTCATGTTGTCACTTGGACTCATGGATTCCTATCGTGTGGGTGTTAGTGTTCACTCACTTTGCTATAAGATGCTTTACAAGATGAAGATGATGACAAGTAGCCGCAGCATGTAAAGGGGTCCACCGTTCGCTATCTTCTGAATTGACATTTGCTCCTGATTCGATAAGTAGTTTCATCATCTCTTCATTGTCATCAATACAACACTGAAAATGAATTAGAAATTGGTTAGACTATAAAAACTATAGACTCCGCGCTGCGATGATGTAATGTGATTCATTGTCACTTTAATCGCTTCCGAACTTCCCCCAAGGGGGTCCTAGGCTCATGAATTGTAGCGAATTAAGCACTCGCCCCCGTCGCGATGCTTTTTCATAGATACAGGATATCCAGTTTCTTTTGTCCTTTTTTATAACAAATGGAACTCCATTAACAATTCCAACTGACGTCTATCTAACACAAATGCAACTGGAAAAGACGCCTTGGATTAAGTGTACAACCTACTTTGCAGCAATTTCACCCAAAGTATATACAAAACAACGAAGCTCTGGTGCATAAGTCATTCCTTTGCTTCTTAAAAAGCTAGCGGAAGATTTATTCTGCAAAGGGAACATTTCCTTCCCCAGATCTTATGAATTCTTGAACTGGAAGGAAAAGTTGCAAAAGGAAAGAAAGCCATGGGATTTGAAACTTGAATATCTTCTGGATACGATTATTAAAGCGTGAACCGAGCTGGAGAGGAGAGGGTGACTTTATTTTTGTCTTCAAAGCCAAATCGGAATGCCAAATGCAATAACACTCTTCCTCTGTTTACATTTCTAATGTCAACTGGAAACAGGAGCAAGTTCACAGGGAACGAGGACGCAGTCGACACAAGGGAGATACCGTTAACCGGAAACGAGAGCCAACGGCATGTTTGCATTTTGTACTTGTTATACTGCAAAGCCAATTGGAAGCGGAAAGCAACCATGAATGGCGAATAAATTCCGACATTTTTGTCCTTCCGGACTTTGTTTCAAAAGGTATTTGGTGCATTTAGGGTTATATGCCTCTATAGGATGTCTAAATTTATTTTTAAGACAAAAATTTAAATTAAAGTGATCATTAAAAGTAGGAAAAAGGATCCACAGCCTAATCGAATTTGTGTATCTTAATTAAAGAAGGACGGCGCTATCTCATGAAAAAGCCATTATTGATTGAGTCACAGAAGCGCAACACTGTGACTGTGCCTAACCCCCAATCCCTAATGCCCCGGTTAAAAGTTTCCACATCCTTCCCTCTGGGGTCCAATTTTTCATTTTCCTTTTTAAAAGTTGAAAACTTGGGTTTCCTTATCATGATGAAACCGGGGCGTTCCCCTAAACATCTTTTTTAGAGTTTGGTTTGCAATTTTGTCTTTGAAGTAGGAACGTGAATAGAAAAATGAATTCTCGGATAATAATTCGGGAAATGGAAAAAGGGTAATTGACTGAAGCTTCGTGCCCGGGTTCTCACGCATCTATCAATGTCAAAGACTCATCATCACTCAAAGCTTGGATGAAGTGCGGTGGCGACGATGGATAATTAAAGTCAACTACATCCTGAATATAACGCATTTTCATGAATGAGCAACTTAATGTTCACCTGATGAAGAGCTGTGAGTCCATCTTCATTTGCAACATCCGGATCCACTCCTTCCTGGAGAAGACGTCGCACTAAAAATAAAACCAGAAAAACACTTTAGCAAATCAAATGGGACTTCCTTGGAAAAAGTTTAAGGAAAGCATGGTTTCACAACTTTCCAAACTTTTTTTTGGCTTCAGGGAGAAGAAACTTTTTGTTAATAAAAGACGTATTTTATCTGACTTCGATAAATTCATAATTTAGAAAGGGGACATGATATCACAGAATTTGTCACGCACGGCCCGTGCCAATGACATATTGTTAAACTACCTTGTAAACTAAAGGATCAATGAATTAATTACCTTCTGCTATGTCGTTTCGACCACTGGCTTCCAAGAGCATGATCGAGTTACAGAATTTCACCCGGGGTTTGTTGTTCTTGGATAATTTAGATTTTCTCATTTGTTCGTGTTGCTGAAGTTGTTCCAGTATTTTCTGTTGCTGACTGTTCTTCCCAAGTGCCTTTTTATTGTTATTTCCAGCCACGGAGGAGCTATTGTTGAGCAGCTTCTCATACTGATTCCAGTACTTGAGCTGGAGTTTACGCCTATTGTGAGCTAGCTTTAATCGCTCCTGATTGGTTAGTTTTTCAATGTGAGATAGTTCCTTGACGAGTTCCGAGTGCTCCATTTTAGGTCGTTGTTTGGGCTGAAGGGTTTCCGCTGACAATACCGTGTTGAGCACCGCTACACTAAGGGCCAAGGCTGTTGAGTTTGTCGCCCTAACTTTCACCGAGTTGAAGAAGCTCGAGATAATTGGAAAGTGGGTAGACAACCACCGGGACTTGTTTTTCTCTGGAGGTTCGGTATTACCACCGCCACCAATGTTATTGTTCTCACGACCGGAAGTAGCTAGTCCAGCAGAAGCAGCAGCAGCGTCTTCCTCTCGACAACTTCTGACGAAAATGATTTCACCACCAACGCCGGGCTTGGTCTGCTCTTGACTGTCTCCAGCACCACCACCACCACCCAGAGGATTCCGATTCTCCAGGCAGACTGCTCTAGTAGAGGCACATGATGATACTCTAGGCCTCAAGTTGAAATTCTCACTTATTCGTGGTCTCCAGTCACTGCAACATGACATGGCATTCTCATTCAGTCCCGTCTTTTAGGCCCATTACCGTCACCTACAGTGGCACTGGAAATGTCCGGAGAAGAAGAAATTAGATTCGTCGAGATTATTCTACACAGTAACGGAAGAATGGGTATCACTCAAGTCACCCTTACCCGAATTCTAAGAGACGCCGATCGTAAAAATAGGTGAGTATCAAGAGCCCCGAAATGTCAATGTCAGCACTTTTCTTTCCCTTAGTGCACGACCACCCCGGTGTCCCCCTCTTCTTTCGAGACGGCGTCTTCCTCCCAGACTCTGACTTTGTTAATTTTTATTACTCCTTGACATGCGATGCCCCAATTCCAAGTCCTTGCTGGAGAAAGGTCACGAGCGGGGTTGGGCTTGACTCAATTTGCCAATGATTTCAACTTCCTGGAACAAATGAACAGAAAAATAGGATTTAAGACGTCGAAATTTGTCTCCAAACTTTCTGTTTGTGTAGCAATTACGAAGGTATAATCGCAAGCACGACGAAGGGAAATAAGTCTCATGTTGAAAACTTTTGTTAGCTTCTGACATTTGAGCGACGCCGGAATCTCAGGGTTTTTCCGTCGTTGTCAAACTGTAATTGCATTCGTTAAAATAAATTCTGGCGATAAAAAGTCGGGATCCAGTGATTAGATAAACCTTAGCTAAAAGTTATACTACTCCCAGGAGCGTCCTGCTTTTACGAAGATGCGATGACACAGCGTCCCTGCGTACTGCCGATCATCGACTCCGTGAGTGACGGGGAGTCAACAACGCTAACCGTTTGCACTCACAAAGCTCTTGTTCTAACAACTATCCCAGAGTGCCTGAATGAAACTTGAACTTTTGTAAACAAAGCGAGGCCAAAATCGGGCCAAGTGATTGACGCTTGTGCCCACAACTTCCCTGATTTTCAGCAAATATGATGAGCCAAAAAGTAGAAAAACAAATAATCGATTAAAAGCATTATCCAGATACCCTCTTTGCTCAGAGAATTTCAATGGGGGCTACAGTTCGGCGTACCGTACTCGCATCTACTCTTGAGCCTTCAAGGACATACTTAAGCGTATGACGGAAGCAAGGAAACAAGGTCAAAAAGCTTTCCAAACCAGAGTTTTTAAAAATGGAATTTAAAAGGTAAAAGACGCTTGACATCTGGCCCTTATACCTTGGAGCCACAAAGTTTAAAGTCCTTCAAACAACTTTTGCACGGTTAGCATAAATTCAGCACTTGCCAAACGGCCAACCACTGCTGTTGCTCGTGACCTCAATATCACAAGTAAAATTGATTTTGCAATGGAACGAATACAATCGTCCCTATCATTATGTCGCTTCAACTTCAAAGTTCTATATGTCAAGCGTTTACATGGTTTTCCTGGAAGCACGTAAACTCAAAATATCTTCAAAGGCTAGAATTACCGCTGCCAAATTAATATGATTTAACGACAGTTGGACACCATATAACAAAGACCACGTCCGTCAAATTCCAGCCCACGCGTAAAACATATAGAAGACTGTCAAAAATGACAAGTTTCATCCATGCTTCCTCAGAGTTAAAGTCCACACTGAGTTTATTGGTCGTTGGTCATATAAATCCTAATCAGAAATTCCACTGACGTCAGGGACTTGGTCAATCTGGGGCACACGCCCCTTGACCATGACCATACCATTGGGATTCAATGTAAGCGACGTTAGGGAAATCACCTAGAAAATTAAATTCTAAATTGGTACGATAACCATCTCTCTAGGCATGCTTCACTTTAGTCTGAATTTGTTCTGCTGCTCTTGCAAAGAAGGAGAAAGAGTTACGATATCCAGCTGGATTCTCGTAAATCTAAACGAATCAGTTGGGAAACGTTGGGAAAATTGCCAATTTTGATTTTCCCAAGCGTGGCCTTCCAAGTTTATGATTTTTTAAGCCATGGACTATTAGGAAACGCAGGGACAAAAGATATACTTCGACATCATCTCATAACCATAGCCATTACAATAAGCCTACTCTTGACGTTCCACAAAGGAATTCGGGGATGACAATACAAGACAAGTCAGCTTCCTATGCTCAGCTTCAATGGGATTGACATGGCATCCTTTCAATCAAAAAAGTACGGGAGTCCTTTCAATAGCTTCCTGAGCTTCCATTGTTAGCGACCGGATAACATTCAGAGGCGGGGGCTTTTGAATTCAGCGAATTCAGAGTTGTACGGACTCCATTCCTCATGCATTTCTCCGAAACCCACGCGCTCTTTAGAATCAAGTTCATTCTCTTTATCTAAACTTATAATTTCCATTCATGTTCTCTTTAACAAGTGTTGGAAGACTTATTCGTCGTTAGGTCATTACCCTTAATTGTTAAAGTCACTCACCGACAACGATTAAAAAGCACCCATTTTTATCTCCCACCTTGAACTTACTATGACGCGTGAGGTTACTTTTGGTTCTGACGACGTTTCATGTAAATTCGATAATGTTTGGAATAGATTGCTCTGGTGATTCCAATTCCATACCTCTCTCTACTTTTGAATTTATGTGTCACACTGAATTCCCAATTGAGAAAAATTACATTTCAGCATTTACTCTAGGAACATGACTCGGTTCAGTTAACTCTTAGGATGAAGCGCTGGGTCCGGAATTCAATTTCCCAGGTAGTTCAATCCCATTCCCAGACAATACAAGGATCAAAGTGGTTACAAGAATAAAACTCTCAATTTCACGCCTTACCGGGAAGATGCAAAGATGGCTGAAAACTTTTGCCTGCCAATGTTAGGAACACTTTTGGTTTCAATTGGAATTCGCAAAGTCGAAAGGATCTGAATTGGTTTGCAGAGTCAGCACTAAATCATCCGAAGAAAACTTAATGGAAAGGAAACACGAGTGCCTAAGCCCATTTGGCACCTCCAACACTTCTTTGGCCTTATCGTAGAAATCAATCTCGCAAAATCCTTATCACCACCGCATTAATTGCTCATTCAATTAAAATCATTATTCTGTTGCCAAATAAGATTTTACAACTAATCGTGTCTGAGTACGGCTGGTAGGCGTCAGTTAGGGAAAGCGGTCTTCCCAGTCGAATGGAAATCGATCAAAAGGCCCAGTCGGACTAAACAGGTTATTCCAATTTCCTTTGATAATTTACGACTGTTTACAAAACAGTCGAGTGACTTTTTGGAATTTGTCATTCAATGCGTAGCCATTTACCTCAGTCATGTGGTAATTAAGAACCCCCCGTAATGACTCTGCCAAGGATCGAGCACACCTTGGCAAATGCACATTCTGAAAATTTCAATCCTCCTCTTTTGCACGATCACCTTTTCATTCCTTTCTTTTGTTATTACACCATCATCGTGCTCGCTCCTTTTTCATATTTTGTAATTTGCCAAATCACAATAGAAAGCTCGCTCCACGATTCCTATGTTAGTATAATTAGCCTACAGGATTTAAAGGATGGAGGACGCTTTCTCCATTGTATCCAAATCCCATGGAAAGAATGCATGTGGTGATGAGCTCTAGTGAAAGCCCGGATTTAGCATCTGATTTATGTAAAGAACAACACTTGCCTTTACGGAGAGGACGGGATTTAATTCCAGCTTTTCTGGAACGACTGGAGGATAGAATGGAGTATAGGCGAACTTAATTCCGTTTGTGCGGATTCAGGAAGAGCCACAAAGTCCCCGTGATCTCCTTAACTCCTGACGACGACACCGTGCCGCGGAGCGCGGTTTTAAACTAACCTCAAAGGAAAGAGCCAGGAGGCTTAATTTAATTTAAAGTACTGAATGAGACCACACACGTACTGGCAGCTTCGAAAGAACTTCATCCGCTCCAGTAGACCTCTGACACCGACAAACGCAGAGAAAGCAATAGATTCGAGGAAACAAAAGAGAAAGCCCAAATGCCACTGTTATACTTTCAACATGAGCCAAAAACTTTGTAAAGGAAAGGACGAGCGCACAGGGGCTCAACAAGCTTCAATTTCCGACTGATGTAGAAGTACCGTGACTTTTCTTTCTTTGCCAATTTCACTGTCATTGCTTCCTTGGGTCGGTGGCTACGTGCCTCACAGTAGGGTGCTGAAAAAGTCCCAAACTCGGTTGGAGAAAGTATGTGAGGTTCCGGACCAGAGAAAGCACTGCTGAATAGCCATCCAGAGTGAAGTAATGGCCTTTAGTTCCTAAAAACGAATTGACTAAAATGGATTTCTTTCTAACTTATACCCTTTGTTAAAAATTAAAAACACAGTGTCCGGTGTAATACTTTTGAAAAAATAATAACATATTGAAGGACATGGTGAAAGGAAAGTGACCATTGCCAACACTCGTCATGAGGTCCAAAGCTCATCATTCTTTCATCACGTTCCCATTATGGCACAACCCACGACACCACTGCCAATGTCCAAGTTCTGCCAAAAAGTCAATATTACTGAAATAGTAGGGGAGACCTAAATCCTACTGTGTCCATAGTCCATGGTGACTTCCGCTGTGACAACAATGTGACAGCAAACGCTCTACTTCTAGGCTTTTCACTCGCAGTCAGTTAAAATGGGAACAAGGAAATATAAACAGTGAATACTTAATGCGGATTTGTCGAGGAAGTATAAGCACACGCCCGCCGTTTCCTTTATGTCATTGCCTTCCATTCATTAAGTTACAACATCAAACACGGACACGTCTTTTCATTTGATTAATAAACTCTTACAATTGTCACGTTTGATTAGATTCACAGTTGACATTGAAGCGTCTCTTTCATTTTTAGTGCGAGAATGTAAAAAAACCTGGAGAAAGTAATAAGAGAAAGGCGGCAAAACCACTTTTATAACGAAGAAAGTCAAACGAGGCATCTTGTCTTTCCTCCATAAAAGAAATACATTCCTATTTAAGGAGCCATTGGAGTTACCCTTATAGCTGGGGGTTGAAAAAATTCCTCACTTTTAAAAATTCACATTTCCGAAAGGTTTAGGATTTCATTTTAGAGGAATTCACTTTTAAGACTAGAGCAGCGTCCGCAGAACGAAAGAAAAGCGGAAAAGTACATGAATTTCCCAAGGCTCTGAGTTTTCTTTTCTTTAAAAAAGACTAAAATGTAAATGGGGAAATGAGGTTTGGCTGGAAGGCGGGCGGAGAAAGACCGTCATTTCCTTCCAGCTTCCTTTTCCAGTTGGCAAGGCTCAAGAGAGGCTCCGGGGAAGATTAGGAGAAGAACTAATCTAATAAAACTCTGTGCAGAAATTCTGTGCAAAAAAAGAAGTGACTGGAGACAGTGGAGTGGTGATGTTGGTGGCGAAAGAAAACGAAGAAGCCACCTCCAATCCCAATTCAGAATTTTAACGGGCTGTGGGACGCACTCGAGGACGCCGTGTACCCACACAGACACACACGCCACTTCAATAAGAAAAGAGATGCAAGTGGTCCTTAGAAAAGGGTAAAAGACTCCAGTGCCCTATCCAAGAACGAACAAATTCAATTTAGTTTCGTCATCTAAAGTAACTCCACTCAACTTGTCTATTCGAATAGAACGCGGATTAAATTACGATTCCGAGTTTTTTTATTCTCATGGAAAGTTTGAGAGTCGTCAAAAATTTATAATACTGGGATCGGATTTCATAGAAACCAATCCCAGTCTACCACCTGCTACCACAAAAGCGAAGAAAGGTCTAACCTCATATGCAACAGTATGGCACTTGACCCCAATACCCAATGAACCCTAAACCCATCCCATCTGCACAAATCAACCGGAGCGGACATGTTGAAGACTTCTTTTTTTCGCAAGAAAAGGTATGCTTCTGTTTGTATGGTGAAAATAAAGACGAAGCCAAACAAGTAACAAGGCCGGGCCAAATTGGAAATCGAATGTCTGCAAAACCTTGACCACGAAGACCGGGACGACGGGGGCTCAAGAGATCAATAAAGTCTTATTGTGTTGAGCCTTGTCGCAATTGACACTGACTGATGACCTCAAGCAATAGAGCTACGACACGATAGTCATCTTTACAATAAATTGATTATACGAGCGCGTATCAAGTGTCACACACGCCAATAGCATTCGGTCACAATCACAAATGAAAGGGCGGCGACGTTGTCTCACTTAACTTTTCCCCATCAGTTACAGAAACTGTTACGTTTTTACGAGTTAAAATGGATGGCTTTTTTCTTCATAAGCAGAGGAGTTAGTGCAAAATGAAAAACTTTTTAGGCGAATAAATCATTTCGAGAACGCAACAGTTGACGTGGAAAACATGTTTTCAGGGGATCCGATGTGTTTTAATATATGGAACTGAGAATTGCTGGAACTCCAAGTGTTGGAGACACGTCCAAATACTAGGAATTGGTTCCACTCTAGTCTCTCCAGCCCTTATTGAAAACTAGCCGTAAGGCCAGAACCACTTTCTTTTATTCGTCTGAAGATTAGAAACCAAGGAACGATTCTTTGAAATTCTCAATTCAAGTAGAGCTTCCTTCTTCTGGATTTGATTTTTACCCTGGAGACGAAAGAATGGAAGAAATCTCTATCTTACTCTGATCCTAATTCCCTTTCTCTCTGCACCTGACAACCGCCATTTCTTTTTCCGCACTTTCTCCATTACCGGAAATCAAATGTCACATAGTCTTTCCATCACCATTTTTATAAAAGGGTGCTTCATTCCGAATGCCCAATGAAAATTTCAGTTTGGATTACCTCGGATCGGTGAACAAATCTCCAGAAGAAATTATAAATTCCAATCACGCATCTTCCGGATTCGCCTGCAGAAGCAACAATTTCAGAGTGCCAACATTTATTGCAGAAATGCAACAAGATGGATCATCCTCTATGCTCCGCGTGTTGAACTTGAGCTGTCTGGAATGGCTCCACAAACGATAATGGCATATAAATCGTGTGATTGAGGACATCCTAAGCACGCAAGGTGAAAGCCATATAAGTAAACCAAAAATGTGCACTAGCAATTACTCTCATGTGACGAGCGGAACTCTAAAATAATTAAATGAACATTTATGTTGCACGTGGACTGTGCAATATTTCTGCATTTTTTAGGCCCATTAGAAGGTAGTAACAGACCGCAAATGACCGTTTACTGCCTTGTTATTTTTGGGTCCTAAAGCGATTGTTATTCAAGATCGATTGCATCCCATCATCGAGAAAATGGGGAATCTCCATGTCATTTGAAACGACATGGAAGGAGGGATGGAGGAGAACCTTATTCCAAGATATATAACACCGTCAATTTATTTAACACAGGAGACCATTTAATCAATACATCCCCCGTCATCAAAGATATTTTCATGGTTAGTTTATAAATAATTTGGTCAAAAATTTTCAAGGGGAACTGCGACAACCTTGGAAAAAGTTATGAACTGTGGAAACATTTTATGACCCAGAAGTCATTCTTTACTTTGTCCAGGGTATCATATATTGCTGGATAAATAAACAAATACAGGAGAGGGGAGGGATCCAATTCTGGAGCTAAATCAACAAGGCTTCAGCTCGTGAACTGAATGAAATCAGAACGACATTTGGCAAATTGGATTCCTGGAGTTTTGAACCTGCACGAAATACGAGTATACGAATGGAAATAGGTTCTCTTGAAAGTATATAAAGACACACCTAAAACACACTTTGCCTGAATGACTCAAGTTTTCTCAAGTTTTTGTAAAGTTGAAGAGGAAGGCTGGCTAGAGGTGAAAGCAGTGAAAGCGACAACTATTTGAGTTCTAATTAGCCAAACTAATTTAGACTCTGGGAAAGGAATAAAATGAAGAAAACTTTAACCCGCATTTACTAACACTTTACTTAGTCTTCGAGAATTCTCAGAGTAAAATCATTAGTTTACCGTGTGGCTCGAATTCAAGTGTTTAAGGGGTTGTCATCAACCGTCGAAAGTGACACGACCTATAGCTGAAATAATGAGAGACACTGCAAAATTTAATTATATTATGCCACTTGACGTCTGTCAAGAGGAGGCCAGAATTTCAATTCCAATCCACTCTGCAAAACAACAAAAGGAAGAGCATTTGGCAAACGGATACCCCCATTTATTATTGGCATTTATCTTGCGTAGGCAACTTCCGGTGGCACTAGTACTTCAAAGCTCTCTTCTAATCAATTTTGACAAAAACTAATTCAATTCCTTTCCTTTGTATTATGCATCGTGCATCATAGAAATTTGGCAAAATGAAGGCTCTTCATAACTGTATTTGGAATGTTCTTAAGGAAATTCTTGATATGAGACGGTTGAGGGATGAAGCCGCACGCGTCAGAAAGGAAACACGTCTAGGATTCAGAATGAGCGTAATTACATTAATTTATAATCATGTAGTCAGAGGCATGACCTTCAACTCCTCTTGCGTTCTTCATCCTATTGATCTCCGTTTAATTTGCAAGACAAGAAAGCTCAAAAGAAACAATAATTCTTCATGTCTGCAAACTGTGTTGTTTAGCAACTCTTCTTGGATTCAATTAGCACAATATCCTTCAAAAACTCAAGGATGGACAACCCATTCTTCAGGATAAGAAAAGTTTACCATTTTCAATTATTCAATGACAGAGTTTGTAATTAGTGCCTTTGACTCCATTATGAAGTCTTCATTTTCCATCATCCACACCGCAAATGTCTGACACTATTCCAAAAGACTTACAATTATATAGGCTATCCTGATCAAAAGTTTTCACACTTTGCTAGCTCCTCGCTTTTATACAGTTTAGAGCTTACTTGCAAATTTTTTGATTATGAAGCTTATGAAACGAGAGCATTCGGCGCGTTGGAATAAAACTATCCCTATAATCATGAATATTCATGACAGCGAGTGCGAAAGCTTGCACAGTTATTGTCTCACTATCGTAGAATCCGAGTGCTTAATTAATGCTGCTAATTGCCAACAAGGGCATTAATTCCTAAAGAATCCAGGACATCATGAAGATGAATGGCTCTATTTAAACACATAAACTAAAGGGCACTACTGCGAATGCAATAAAAGTTCCACTCTGGAAAAAGATTCTAGGAAAACGCATCTAATCTATCCATCTTCAGCAGCTACATTTCGACAGACTCCAGGATTAGCTGAAAAGACTAACGAGGTTATTGAACCGATTTAATCCTTCAGTGAATCCCAAAAGCTTCCTTTCTTAACATTTCTGCTGAAACTTTAGGCTAACTGTAATCGGTAGAATTCCACAGTGAATCGTCGTGAAAGAGCAGAGCGTCTGTTTAATCCGTTGGAAATTACACGAGTGCATAATCTTAAATTGTAAGCTTTAATCATAATAATAACAGTGAGAATAGTACCTATAACTGGATTTTGAAAGGAGCCGTAACAAGCATTTTCTCGGAAAAGTTTTGGAGCGGCGGCGGTGGCTGCAGCGTCCATTACTCACTCATTCACCGAGACTGAAAAGCACCTTTGTCATTATTATAAGAGGAAGCTCTTAGTCATTTGTAAATTGTAAAATGTTGGTTAATTTACAATTCTAAATGCACACTCAGTCTGGAGCTTTCAAGGAATTATAATAGCTAACAATTTAGTTTCAATTAGAGCGTCATCTTCTAAAGGGCGATTATGCAGATAACCATAAGTATAACATGCAAAAGCAACATGAGTGCAATTAGCTGAGCTAAAACCTGGGGCAGCGTCCTTGATCCTAATCGGAAGTCTCATTAAACTACACAGAAGAAGTAGTGCACTTACCGGTAATCAAGGATCCTTGAAGATGCCAATTTTTCAAGATCTTTTAAGAATATGCGAACCCTTGGACACACCGCTGAGCGTGTGCACATGCGCTGCATTTAGGGAAATACACACGCAAACTAAGACAATGCTTCCAACATGAACTTGAATAGGCTTGAATTGTTGAAATAAATCAAGGCCTTACCTTTGGAATTCCTTGGGAATGGAAAAAAGTAACTCAGCTCCAAAATAGCTGTTGACGCTATTATTTGAGCAGTTTATCTCACAATTTAAACTACCGGTATGATTCTGTTCTTCTGGGGATTCAACCACTTCAACAACTTAAAGCTTATCGGAAATTATTACTTCAGGGCTTATGTAGTAGTTGGGATGACGCGTTTTTAGAGGATAAGGACAGCGGAAACTGCCAGTGTTCTCCTGGTTTCAATGTTAATTGATGTTATCGTACGCTGGATTGATGTGTTTTCCTCTTGGATTGCAGACAGTGAATGGGATCCTAAGCTTTTGGAGGGTATAGTGTAGCTGTGAGAATTACTTGAGTATAAGTACTGTTATGGACATGCATTGTACCCCTCACCTTGTGTACAAAATTTTTTTTCAGAAGTATCTCTCTCACCTGCCCAGGTGTACAAATATAAACTGTCCTCCCAAAAAGCAGCTTGCCACAATGTTAAAGTGGAAGGAAATCAATTGGGGGCTTGTGCTATCCTCTATTATTAACTATTGGTGGCATCTGAAATTAAACAATAACAATTTAATAAGTTTTCCTTCAAGAGAACAATTAAAAATGACATTCATAAGGACAATAGCCTTCTAAACTCATCATCACTGTTGACTATAAATATGAAAATTAAGTTTCAAAGTTTATCACAGCTTTGAGTTGAAAGTAAATCAAGAATATAGATTTTTCGTACCAGTATATAATGGAGCTTTCAGTTTTAAAACGTCAAGAAATGGAATGGATTTTGGTAACCGTCGTTGAATAATTTGGAATGACCAGTCGACGCCTAAAAGGAATCCCGCGATACAAAATGTAGCACTAATCTAATATGGTTGGCTAGTTTTGTCATGTTCTACGAATGAATTATTGTGTTACTGCACTGGTCGGGGTTTTCTTAGCGGGTCTTCCGCTTGGAGTGGTGACCTAGGAACATTCCAGCCTTTAACTTCCCACCTTTGGCACTAAAGTTCATTAACCCAAGTCCAAAGATGATTAGTAGCGTGCCTAGCCAAGACATCACCGTCATGGATTCGTCAAACAGAAACCTTCCAACAATTGCCTGAAAAGAAAAAACAATACAGTTATGAAATGCCATAGAGGAAAGAAAATGTCAGGTCACTCACGGAGGCAAAGAAATTGGCAGCGGTGTTGGTTACAGTAGCTTCCAGGGATGTATTGCAATACCGGAGCGCTTTCAGAAACGTTGTTAACATCACTGCATTGATTAAAATCATGAACACAAATGCACACAGGCGGATGATCGTTGCTTTCTACAGCACGAAAAAAATAAACATAAAATTCAGGCCATATATAATTTACGACTAAAAGCGATTTGTTTACCTCTTCGCAAAAGTTATACGCTTCTACATTCGACAATTTGAAGTAATTGGAGGTACAGATGTTCTCGCAATACCACACGGTCTCACTCTGTGTCATTGCAAACTTTCCAAAGGTGCCAGCTAAGCAGGCCAATACACCGGATGTAAGGGCAAAGGTCAGCCCTTTCCCAGGGGATGTAGAACCCTTCGTATCTAAAGCACCCATCTTTCTGTGACTTGCTCGAAGTTCAAGGATCCTAGGAAGGAAGCTAATCCTCTTCTGTATATCTAAAATATATGACAATACCCAGAATTAGTTACGAGAATCGAAATGATGGCAAAGTTTCTTATCTTTTACCTGTCACCTGTAAGTAAGATAGTTCTGGGTGCTGAACCACAAGGAGTGGCTGGATTATAACTGAAACAACAGGAACTGGAATTAATCGAGATTTTTCATCCTTGCCTACAATTAGAGAAATAATTACCTGATTTGTAAGTTTTACTTTTGCAAACAGCAGCGAATGACACCCAAGATGCAGAGGAATGAAAATCAAAACAAATAAAAACATGTGGTTGATAATACCTTGCAGAGCAAGGCATCGTGCAATTAATCCCCATATTGATATTACATAAGAGAATATGTACAAAAAAAAGGAAAATAATGTAATTAGACGATTAGTTTGTACTAATTAAATCTCAACGATTGATGGGACCTTCTTTACCGTTCTGTGCCCGTTTATGAGTACATCCGAGATCAACTAATGCGATCGTCCTGTCCGTCTGTCCCTCCGTTCGTGTCTCTCCTCGCTCTAAAAATCTCGAACGCATTGCTATATCTCCATCGGCTTTTCACCAATCGATCACTAGTGTCAAGGGTCAGCTCAAATTCGGAGATCACCCGAATTGGCCATCCCTAAATAGGTAAAAATAACGTTTTTCCAAAAAATAATAATCCCTATATGCACTTTGTACATGCAGGCGACATGCAGGGCTGGCTTAGAATCAGAGCATACATGCTTAAAATAAGTTTCAATTTATTAAGGTTCCCATTTGTATTCAAGGAGTCTGTACATGAGACCTACGTTGTCTCGAACAGTGTCTTGCAAATGAATAAATTCAGCAAGAATTTGCATTAGGACGGCTTCAGAGAAATGTTCCCGGCCCAGTGGCTCAACTCCGTTGACAGCGGAGTAAATAGCTGCGTTGATACCCGTAAAGTGTTGCCCTGCTGTATAAGCCCTTAGGGTCTTGCTTTCAACTTGTCCACGCATTTGCAGAAATATTCCGTCGATCTTCCGCTTATTTTCGTTGATGATTTTTTCAATCTGTTGTCCAATAACACCACCCTCTTTGATAGCTGTATTGCTGACTTTCGTCAACGATTCGGAAATGAAGCCATGCATGAACTCCACTGTCGAACTAACTCGCTCCCAACTGATCCTGTCCCCTGCAATTATTCGAATAAATGCTCGTGTACAATTTAAAAATACTGGATAATGGAAACCTACCTGGAGCGGCAGAACCCGCTGTGAAAGCAAGGGTCAAAAGAACAGCAACTGCAACCTGATTCATCTTATTACAAACTCTTCTGGTAAAGCAGCTAGTGCCAAGCACTTTTATTAATGCGCACAGCATATGCTATTGAGGATTTCGTTAATTAACTGATAAAGCTGGAATTTATTGCCTCGTGACTCTCTAATCGGTATCGTTGACATTCGGACTTTCGAACAAACGGTTTAGCAAGTATTGGCACGTGGTCGACTTTGGAATGCACATGCTTTACTCCAGTTAGGGTAACTTAAAGTTAAGAGGTGCCATGCTGATCGTGAAGGGCAGCATAGCAATCAGCCAATAGCGTGTCTACTGTTCACGATTTCTCAAGCCTCCTTGCGCTTACCAAGAAATTCTTTATGTATAAAACTCTGTTCTGTTTTCACCTTTTTTGACGTCTGAAAAAGAAAATAACGAAAAAGAAAGCATTTCAAGATATAAATTGGTGAATTGGTGACGGGATTCGATGGCATAAAGTAACGTAATCAGGCAGTCGCTAAAAACAACATTAAAAATCGATGAAAATTCGTTTATATCAATTTATCAGTGCTCGACCCTAAGTCCTTGAATGAGCCCAAATCCCAGTTTCATTAATTTCATAAATTAAAAATGTGTAAAATCCAAAATAAATTGGCATTTGCTACAATTGCATTTAGGCAATCGACTCTTCTGAAATTAGTGCCAAGAAAATTATAGCAAAAATTCGATAACTAAGTCCTGGGTTGTTTTATTTTATACCAAAAAAGTCCATTTCTGGATTTGATATTTTACATCAGTTGAAATGCTTTAAGAATCCCGTGTCGGGTTGCAGCCAGCCGCTGATTCTGGATTCCCTTCATAACCTTCCCGGCAGGTGCAGTGATGAATTCGAGATGCTCCTGGATCAACTTTGCATCGAGCGTTTCTTCCACACTTGTTTCTGCAGGCGTTTCTACACCTGTTCTGCAAGCATGCTTGGTTCACAGGGCATTCGATGTTAAACGTACATTCCAATTTGCATTTTGGCGGTTGTCCGACATAATTTGGCTGACAGAAGCAAGTTGGTTCTCCATCGGTAATACGACATTCTGAATTTGCTCCACAATTGAGTCCGGCGGTTGTACAGTTTGGTTCCAAAAGGCTCGATTTTGTCGTCACCTCAAGTCTCCTAATTTGCAAATTCTCGACACTTCGTGCCTCCATTTTGAACCCTTGGCTGGCGTCAACAACTTTTGTGCAACCCAGTATGGTTGAGCCAGTGGTACCTTTTGGGCATGTGCAGGCAGCAGCATGGGCGGCTGGGTTGCATTCGGTATTGTATGGACACCGGATAGCCAGACAAGGGTTGATACACCTTCGTGATGAAGCTACGAGCTCACATTTCTGAGTCTCTGGGCAGTCCTTGTCGTTCACGCAATCTCCATTTTCCTTTTTACCTGGCGATGACGATGGCACTGGCAGAGAGAATTTTTTATCTTCGTAGCAAATGGTAAATGGATCACCAACAAAGTTTTGTTTGCAGACACAGTTATTCCTTAGACAAAATGTATTTTCTCCACAGATGCGGGAACCACAGAATCCAATGCAAGTTGATGGACGAGAGGATGTGCTTCTACAAACCGTGTTAATAGGGCAGTCCCTATTGTGGGAACATGTTTCCAACCCGGTAGCCGACTGAGGTGGTGGCGCGTCAGCCAGCTCCTCTCGAGTGCTGATTGGTGCAATTTGTAGTTTAGCCGGGGCGCAAAGATTCCCTTTTTCACTTATAAAGCCAGGGTTACAGAGACATCTGGCCACCCTTTCTGCATCAGTGACACAGTAAGCATTCTTGTCGCAAATCTTGACCACACATGCATCAAGACACTTCCCATTGATACAAATGTGTGCTCCGGAACAATGCTCGTTGACTTTGCACTGAGTGCTAACAGCGGTTCTTGAAGTGGATGTGGATGGCTCAGGAGATGGCCGGTTTGGACGTCCAGGGTTTTGGAACTCAGGGTCAGACCCTTGCAAAGTGTTAAAACACTCTTTCATTGGGTCTCCGAGAAAATCCTTAGGGCATTCGCAATACGGTCGCCTGTCATTGTATTTGCAAATGGCACCAGACCCACATCGAATTGAGTTCAAGCACGGGTCACGGCACCTCAAGTCTGTGTAACAGGACCAGTTGGGTGGACAGTCAGTATGTGTCGAGCATCGAAATTCACCTTCCTTATCTGTGATGGGTTCGTGCGTCGGTATAGCTCCTAAACCACAACAAAAAATTTCGTTAATTAGTTCATTTCATTAAGTTAAAACTGCACTCACCAGTGGGGCGGCTGTATGAATTTCCAATAACTTCGAATTCAATACGTTTGTCATAGACAGTGCAAACATAGGTGCCTTCAGGATTTTGAATTTGGTTAAGGTCCAAAGTGAAGCCAATTCTTGGGTCAAATGTGTATGCAGGCATGTTTCCGACTGGTTTTAACGACACGAGAACGTCCTAATTCCAGAGTTACTTATTCAATTATATTTCAGAAAATTGATTTTTATTAGTAAACTCACGCCAACCGATTTTTCCAAAGCAACTGGTAGTTTTGGATTGGAGACAGCGCAAGGAATTCTAATTGAGGTGTCATTCTTTGGAATGTAAATCCTTCGCTTCTCATTCGTACCATCTGCTGCTGTGAAAATACTTTGACCTAAAACAATTTTTATCGTTGTAGTTAAACTCATGAATTTGAAGGAATCCTTCTTTACCAGGGACGTAGATGAAAAAGTAGGCGTTTCCAGTTTGTGGCGCTGCAGTGCTCACGCACTCATACCTGCCACTGTGGGATTCTTTCAAAGCTGTGATGAAAGCTGACGCCATGAACCTTTGATCCGACTCCTTTCGAATTGTGGACGACAGAGCGGGAATCTATGAATCCAGAAAAATCTAAAAATGACAGGTCTGGGGTATGTAGAGTAACAAGTGTTTACACTCTTACGCCATTGCCAGAGTAAATCCACTGCACTGGGAATGGAGCTATGCATTCCAGCCGGATTCGGTTAATCCCATTTAGAATGACATCCGTGTTTGCTGTCGACTCGAATCACCTTCTGGATAGAATTGCGGTCATCCACTTCGAATATCCGGATGGACAAGTCAGTAAAACTATTGCCAAAAGTTGAGATTGGCAATAGGACAAGAAGTATAAGTATTTTACAACCCATTTTCGCACTCTCCACTGTCCGAGGACGAGATTCGAAATGAAGAAATGACATGAAATGTCTCTCGGTTTTGTTGATTAAAATTCCTGTCAGCATAACATATGAACATGACATCCCCATTGTTGGAAATGACATGGTCAGCTATAATACCAAGAATCGAGATGACTCATTGGACAATTTGGCAGTAAACTCGTTTGGAGATGGACATGCTGTGATGAAAACAAATTAAAATCTCGCGGAGAACAAACTGCTAATTGCGTCTGTGAAAAAGCAAGCCAACTAATCTCAAAAGCTTCAGCCTTGAAGGGTGTGCTCTCGCTGACGCATAAATCTGCAATAAATTTACAATTGATGACAGATACTTATTGTTATCAACGGATTATCATAACCTTCCATAACACACCTTATTTCCATGATATCATCTCAGAATTCTTCCAAAGCAGGTGAGTCCCACCTTAAGATCGTGATAAAAACCTTACAAAACCATTATATGCCAATTTCCGACATTTTTAATTTTTCACAGGTCTATAATTTGAGGCAGGTTATAGATATACTGTGCACCTCCTTTTTAGAAATCTAAGAACTATTTGTTTAGGGGATTTAGTAAAAAGAAAATAAATACCCTTATTTTGTAACTTAGATTCACGTTCGGAACTTAACAATCAGAGGGATACACTAAAAGTTCATCACAGAAGATTCTTAACTTTACCGTTGATTTTTGTACTGTCCGATTTCATTGTAAACATTTAATTGTTATTTCGTTTTCTACTTGTTTTGACCTTTTGCGTAAACTTTGTTCAAGTCTGTGATGACTCCACGAAGCAATTCGATTTCATTCTGAAGGAGGGCCTCATTTTTCCTTGATTTGGCCAACTGCATGCTCACGTCCTCCAGTTCACTTTTCATTTCTGTATTCTGAAACGTTGAAAGAAGAGTTGAAGCGAGCGGTGCATATTGAACCAAGAGGCAAGGATTGATGTAAAACATACCTCAGTGTCCATTGACCGGATAGATTGAACATCATGCTCGATCTTATTCCGTAGAGTTGCGATGACAGAGTCCGAACCAGCGGAATCGAGGATTCTGATGGGTGAGATGGCGACTCCATCTGAGGGACAACCAAGTCCGGATCTCATTATGAAGTCGACTGACGTAAGATTCATATCGCTTAATCTAAAACGCATAGGAATTATTAAATTACTACTGCAGAACTGTAGTGGATGAATGTAGTGTGTAACCTGATCGGCTTGGAGGCGAATAATTTCATCCATTGCATATTTCTTTGCAGCGGCGTCACTCTCGCTCAGCACATGGAGTTTCTTCGAGCTTGTAGCAGATGTACTTTGATAATTTCTGGTGTTCATGCCGTGAACAACCACGTCTGCGTGAGCGCTTCTCTTCCAATTTTGCATTCTCATCTTCTAACTTTGTGAACAGTTTATTGATGTAGATTGCCAGTCGCGAAAAGTTTGGAAGCTAGAACACGACAGGTTTAGACGTCTGCTAAATACCAAAAGCCAGCTTACCTCGGATCTGTTTGGTTCATCTTGGTGATATTCCTCTTCCAATTGGTTTTGCAAGAGGGAAAGGTGCTCAGATACCTCATCTAAACGTCGTTGCAGTTTGAAATTCCCAGACTTTACGTCACACAAAAGTTTCTGGAGCGCCGTGTGTGCTGGTGATGTCTTTCCTTGAATGTCGTCAGGACCAGCGGAATCAAGGGAAAGAATGCTCTGCTCATGGTCACTGTCGCCATCAGGAAATTCAACACCAATCATCGGGAAATATTCCTTTTCAAGATCAGCGAAAACTTCATAACTCCTGTAAAGCAAAACATCCTTCTCCAAGGTTTGAGTTCGAGTCAACAAGGACGAAGTTGCGTTCTTAATTTCTTGAACTTTTTTTTCGGCTTCAATCACCTACAAAATTAAACAAAAAACTAAGACACAATACCGATTGCAACAGAAATCCAAGCATGCCAGATTACCTTTGGTTTGCAAGTATCTCCTTCTTCACCAGTGACGCGGGGAATATCTCCTTCTCCACAGGAAGTGATGAAAAGTCCTCGAAGAAAATCGTACTCCATTTTGATTGGATCATTGTATCCATCAGGCGTGAGTCGTAGTCCCTAAACATGACGTGAAAGAATACGGGAAGCATTTATTTCAGTTCCGAGTAAAATCACAGATTCGAAATTATTCGAGTAATTAATACAAAAATACGGTCGGCCATCATAGTGTTTAAAAGCTACCAGTTAATTACGAACACATTCTTTAACAATAAGCTGCTCGACTAAACGAAACTAAAAGCATAGCTCATTTTTTTGTATCAAGACTAGAATCTGAAAAGTCACAACAGTTTGGATTGAATTCCTCAAATACTGACTGTTGCTTATACAAATTAAATCATTAAAAATTCGGAACATTGAA